>SMSQ01021707.1:0-24848 GCA_019453375.1 Ctenoplectra terminalis | reverse complement strand
ATCACGATTGCACTATTTTTTTTAAAAGTGCAAATTTTCATGGGTTTTAAAAAGGAATTTAACGATACAATAAAGGATTAAATTTGATATTAATTCGTAACGTATTAAACTTTATATTCTTTATCGTCTATTTGGTGTAGTTTGTTGTAGTTTGTTGTAGACCTCACATTAAGATTGAAATTAACCGCTCGTTTGTCTTTTGACTCAACTTAATCGTGACTAGTCAGGTGATTTATGATTTCCACTTCTCCTTAGCAAACATAGTTGTGCTGGTCAGATGTGGCAAAGCGTGTAAAGTAATTTAGAGTCGAAATCGAGAAGGGTTGGTGGAAAAAATTAGGTACTGTCTGCCGTGAACAGCGTGGAAATTATGAGCATATTGCGTGATCCTTAGGTACGTAACAGTTGGAGAACAGTTCCAACGCGCCGAGCTTTTCATTATTCCTGAACAGTAAGATCGTTTGATCTTAGACTATAGTTTTGATATACTGCTTCATAAACATCTATATTAAAGCTTTTTTTTATAAATAAAACGCAATGTATGAATCGATATTAATAATCTTGATACCTGTAATATAAAAATACGTTTGTACGAAGTATCATAATTTAGCGAAACAACACCGTGCAGACGTAAAAGCAGTTAATTATAAAATTCATATTTACAGTATTTGTTCGTTCTTTGAATCGATATTAATGATCTGGATATCTTTAATATAAAAATACATTTGTAGGAAGTATCACAATTTAGTGAAAATAATGTAGTGCANTCTGCCGTGAACAGCGTGGAAATTATGAGCATATTGCGTGATCCTTAGGTACGTAACAGTTGGAGAACAGTTCCAACGCGCCGAGCTTTTCATTATTCCTGAACAGTAAGATCGTTTGATCTTAGACTATAGTTTTGATATACTGCTTCATAAACATCTATATTAAAGCTTTTTTTTATAAATAAAACGCAATGTATGAATCGATATTAATAATCTTGATACCTGTAATATAAAAATACGTTTGTACGAAGTATCATAATTTAGCGAAACAACACGGTGCAGACGTAAAAGCAGTTAATTATAAAATTCATATTTACAGTATTTCTCAACTTTATAGATATCTATTGCATATCAAATTAATCGATGAGAAAAAGTAAAAATATTGCATTATCGGTCAAATGTTTGAAATCGTTTTCTAGTTCGTTCTTTGAATCGATATTAATGATCTGGATATCTTTAATATAAAAATACATTTGTAGGAAGTATCACAATTTAGTGAAAATAATGTAGTGCACATGCTAAATTTTATAAATATTTATAAAAAAAAAAAATATTATAAATATTTATTAACAAACTGAATTTATTAATTTTAACAAAATTATTAATAATTATTTTAATAAATTTATTAACAAAATAAATATTTATAAAATTAGTGTAATTTATATAAATTATATTATTTTATAAATATCTATTGTATATTAAATTAATTGAAAATAAAGTTGAGTTAAAATATATTATCGGTCAAAAGCTTGGAATCCCTTTCTGGTTTATATCTAAGTCTTTCGATAACTTTTTTTATTAATTCAAAATTAATATCGTAGGTATTACTAGCAATTTATTTTAATCAATAGTATTTTAATCAATTGATCACTGAAAAGTTTTCTGAGACAATACAATTTTATATTCTTTCTTTTCTTTTTTTTTTTTAATTTTTGTGTTCCTTGAAATGTGTAGTGATTCCAAACTTTTCTCTATCAGTGTATATGTGATCCAAAATTAAGTCCAAATTCTTATTTTCTTACATTTTCATTAATTTCAATGTCATTTCATTTTTTTCCTTTTTTCTTCTAAGTATCCTGTACATTTACATTTAATTGTATCAACAAGTATGGTTAAGTTACTGATTAACATTAAAACCTCGGATGCCGTCATTTTGATTATTTTTTATCTCCTAAAGAAGTTCGAACACCTATCTCTCAATTATCATGCAATTTCAAATTAGCTTTGCATAATTAACAGATATTTAACGAACTTTGAGTACAGAAATTTTTAATAAACTTTCCACAATAAAATAACTAAACGTTATACATTTTTGCAATCGCTTCAAAAAATAATAAATAACAAATTTACATTACCACGAATATTCCTGTTTTTTTATCGCAAAGGTTAATTTCTTCCTATTAGTTTGATACTCTTACAATTAGTCCTAACAATTTAATGTTCAATAACTTTTCATATTTCTCTCGAAATATTGTACGCACGAAAGATGGAGAAAATCAAGAAAATCGTTTGCGGTCGAAATAACTGGTAGCGAACTTTTACGTCGGGTTGAATTCCTGGGGTTCTAATTTTAAAAGATTGCAGAGTAGAACAGTGTGAAACGAAAAAAGTAAACGCGCAGGCAATGGTTCCGCAATTTGCAGTTTCGTAATCGAAAAGACTTAATTCCCGCAGCGAAGATGCTAGAATCGAATGC
This sequence comes from Ctenoplectra terminalis, assembly GCA_019453375.1. NCBI lineage: Eukaryota > Metazoa > Arthropoda > Insecta > Hymenoptera > Apidae > Ctenoplectra > Ctenoplectra terminalis. The sequence goes on along the minus strand of SMSQ01021707.1, from coordinate 22,385 downwards.
AAACGTATTTAATAACCTTCATCGTGCCCGAGAATTTGCCTGAAAATAGTTCGAGCTCTATTTCAGGTGGGCGTGTACCGCTTCCAAATAGTTGATCCACTTTCCAGTCACGCAGTGGCTAATGCGTTCATGACCACATTCGGTGAATATTCGTTATTGACGTTCCGACGCGCACACTGCCAACGCTTCTGATAGCTCGTGCTTGTGTTCATTGAAAAGCACTGAAAAACCGCCAAAGTAACGCGTATCTTCTAATGACTATTTTATTACGGCAATTAAATCGTTTTAATCGCTCTTAGAATTGAGAACGGCTTTGAGATCAGCTTATTGTACAGTTCATTAGTTTCTGAAGTTTCGAAAGGAAAATTTACCTAGATTTAAACAATTCTTGATTACTCGCGATTTGCTGAATTAATATCGCTTCTTGAGAGCTCTTTGAATATGATACCAATTTTCTTAAATTTATTACTAATTTACTAAGCGTTTGATATGTAAAGTATCTTGAAAAAAAAGATATACTAATTGTAAAAAGGAAAATTATATTTGAGAATCTTTTATAAAACTTTACGCGCTTTTCTTTATTTGTTAATCTGTTGTAAAATTCGATTTTTCAAAACGCATTAAAGCTGTTTAAACCACGTATTTTTCGGTATTATTTATAATTGGGTGCTGTATGGTTCCCTCTTTTTAAAAATCTTCAAATTTATTCTATTTTTATTTATTCTATATTATTTTATTCATTCTATATTATTTTATTTATTCTATAAAACTATCTATTTTTTTTTAAGTTTTGAACATCATTTATTACTTTTCTATGTTTTATCACTAAGTTTTAGATCAAGTTGAAAAACCATAATCATGCATAATTTTTTTTTCGAACCAAAATTTCGATTATGGAAAGTTAAAGAGAATTACGTTGTTTATGCCTTTATGCCACTAGCAGTTTCAAATGTTACTAAAAACTTATCCGAATTCCTGACAAACATATCTTTCTCGAATTTTTCAAGGTTTCTTATTTATATTACATCTCCCATAAAATTATTACATCTCCCACACTAAGAAACAAAACGACAGAACTTATGCAACAATATAATTATTTAGTACCCATGCGTTCCGTTTAACTCTCCTATTATGTTCGAGTTTATGTAATCCAACCATGTTTGTCGATTTATGTAATTGTCTATTTTAAATTTGATTGAAATCAGATTTCTCAACTCGGTCTCTTTTTATACATATTTCCTAATACGCGAATGAATTTTTCATTATATTTGTCAAAAAAGTACACGATCGTAATCCTTACACAATTAACGTAAGTTCTAATAAATACAATAAAAGCGACAAATTAGAAAAAGAACCTTACCTTATCCCATAAAGAAAGAACAATGGTCTCTAAGTGGAACATTGGAATTCTTAATTATTTTGAAAAAAATGATTGTTTATTTCACATACCTCTGCTAAATCTATCTTTTCATTGATCTACCTCACGCTCAATCTTTCGCAATACTAATAAATAGCTCATAGATTAGGAGATACTGAAGCAATATCGATCGGGTACCTGTTGAAACGACATCAGTTCGAACGGTACCTGTTTCGAAATTTCTTTATCGCAGAATTAATTTATTGAACCTGTAACGCGGCTAGTACAACACAGACAACGTCCTTGCGTCGATTATTCAAATCGTTCATGTACGACCTAGTTCATAGTTCAAATTTACACCCCATAGTCTACTAATGTCTCCAGATAATTCAAACGTAAAGCACATTGGACCGTCTCGTACGTATCCAGTTCAAGGTGAGCCACACTGTCTGGCCGTACGAACAGGGAAAGTGGCCGGTCTTGGTGGTAGTAATGCCACTGTCAAGAATATTTCTGCGCTGCTTTCCGAACCAGTGCAGTTCAGATCGCGAACTCGATCGAAGCCACGATCCGACGAGTCCGCGAATTTCCGCTTACGCGACTCGCAGGAAACGTTGATCATATGTCACGGCAAGGACTCGGATCTTTTGTATATTCGCGATGGTGCAAGTTTTGAGTTTCGTTTTGGTTCTTGGATTGATGCATTGTGCGAAAGGAGAAGGAATGAAGGTTGCTTTTCAATGGAAGTATTTAGACTGGACCTGGCCGAACGTTCACTTAACAGGAAAAAACTTTACGCTGGGCAATGCGTTCACCCAGGACGTAGACATCGATAGATATGGTCGTGTGTTCGTAACGAGTCCTCAGTGGTTAGATGGTGTTCCGATTAGCTTGTCGTTGGTAACGACTGTTGCTGATTTTGGTGGCCCTTTGCTGATACCGTATCCAGATTGGAGCTGGTTCACGCCGCACAATTGTGACAGCATAATATCTGTGTATAGGTTGGCGGTAAATATCGTGACAAGTGTAATTACTACAAGGGTTTCGAGTTTCTCCAACAGAATAGTATTTTCATGAATTAGGTTTAAAGTTCTTCGATTAATTACTCTTGTTAGAATTATCTGTTTTTTATATTATTTATTAATTATAATATAATTATATTATATTATATTATATCAATCATATAATAATTATATTATAATTAGTAAATATTGTACGTGCTGTCTAAAAATTTACAAGGGGACATATTGAATTCGCATACATTTATTTTCATGAAACTTTAGTACGTAGTTAAAAAAATATTTGACACGTATTTTTTTTTTATTTTTTATTCATTTATTAGCAATCACATAGAAAGAGTAAAAATCATCATCAAAGTTGGAAATAATAAACATATTTGATCTAATATTCCGAAAATGATTTATGAGATTTAAAAGAAATAAGTTTGTCTAAATAATATATAAAAAATTATTATTTTTTTGTTGAAATTTCGTTTAAATTTGTGTTTGTAGAGTACATATCTAAAGACAAAATGTGGATAAGTTAGAATTCTTATTTTTTGCAAATTATAAAATAATTTTTACGAATTATAGAAAAATATTCTGTTTGTCGACGCGCAACGGTTTCTGAACAGTTCCAATTTTTATTTTCAGGAGAAAAGTTGCAATGAATTTTATACAGTACGGTATTAGGTTACATATCAAATATAATAACGTGATTATTCTTTTTAAGATAGTATTTTTTTACTACAATAGATTGCAAAAAATTTCAATGAAAATTGTAATAAATTCAACTTGAACGTCAAAAAGTATTGGAACAGTGTAATATATTGTTATCGCATTTGTTACTACAATTTATTGAAACGATGAAGCTATATCAGTGAAATATTAATTCGAGCAAGCAATTAACAAAATGATTGAAAACTTAAACGTATTCATGTTTGAAAATTCACATTTTCAAATCAATATTTCTATAGATAAAAAATTTTTAAACATTTATCTTTTGCTGGTATCACTTTTCATGTACTTATTTCTTTAAAATACAGATTAAAAATTTTATACGCAATTCCATTTTTAGCGAATGACGTAAAATGAAATTTTCTCTGATAATGTTAACTATAACCTTTGCGAAACATTAAAACTTATACAAGACCATTTAAACAAGAACATAGTACGAAGTATAGCAGAATTTGCATAAATTAAAGAGACAAGGTGGTGAAATTTACATAACCTGTAAATTAACGTTTTTAAGATATTTCAAATATTTTACACCAATGGTTATAAGTGTTCAACTTTATTCATACAAAAATATTCGCGATCAAGTAGATGCGATAAAAAGTTTATTTTACATGCAAAAATTCAAACGGTCTTTTTAAGCTATAAAATTATAATAAATATTATATATTTCCAGAATTAGTATATCTTATTTTCAAATAAAAATTTTGAATAAAACTATAAGTAACTTGAATTAAATGTATAAACAATTTTAATGTGACAGANAGAGTCGGAAATAATAAATATACTTGATCTAATATTCTGAAAATGATTTATGAGATTTAAAAGAAATAAGTGTGTCTAAATAATATATAAAGAATTATTATTTTTTTGTTGAAATTTCGTTTAAATTTGTGTTTGTAGAGTACATATCTAAAGACAAAATGTGGATAAGTTAGAATTCTTATTTTTTGCAAATTATAAAATAATTTTTACGAATTATAGAAAAATATTCTGTTTGTCGACGCGCAACGGTTTCTGAACAGTTCCAATTTTTATTTTCAGGAGAAAAGTTGCAATGAATTTTATACAGTACGGTATTAGGTTACATATCAAATATAATAACGTGATTATTCTTTTTAAGATAGTATTTTTTTACTACAATAGATTGCAAAAAATTTCAATGAAAATTGTAATAAATTCAACTTGAACGTCAAAAAGTATTGGAACAGTGTAATATATTGTTATCGCATTTGTTACTACAATTTATTGAAACGATGAAGCTGCATCAGTGAAATATTAATTCGAGCAAGCAATTAACAAAATGATTGAAAACTTAAACGTATTCATGTTTGAAAATTCACATTTTCAAATCAATATTTCTATAGATAAAAAATTTTTAAACATTTATCTTTTGCTGGTATCACTTTTCATGTACTTATTTCTTTAAAATACAGATTAAAAATTTTATACGCAATTCCATTTTTAGCGAATGACGTAAAATGAAATTTTCTCTGATAATGTTAACTATAACCTTTGCGAAACATTAAAACTTATACAAGACCATTTAAACAAGAACATAGTACGAAGTATAGCAGAATTTGCATAAATTAAAGAGACAAGGTGGTGAAATTTACATAACCTGTAAATTAACGTTTTTAAGATATTTCAAATATTTTACACCAATGGTTATAAGTGTTCAACTTTATTCATACAAAAATATTCGCGATCAAGTAGATGCGATAAAAAGTTTATTTTACATGCAAAAATTCAAACGGTCTTTTTAAGCTATAAAATTATAATAAATATTATATATTTCCAGAATTAGTATATCTTATTTTCAAATAAAAATTTTGAATAAAACTATAAGTAACTTGAATTAAATGTATAAACAATTTTAATGTGACAGAATAATAATCTGCTTCGATCCTAATCTAAATTAAAAATATTCCGAAAGACTTCAGTTTTTTAGCCGAAATAAATCTTCTATCTGAGAAAATATAAATCCAGGAAAATTAATTTAATTTAATTTATTTATTATGGTCACATCCATTTTATAATCATTAGCGATCACGAAAATACACAATATTACACGATTCGTAATTACACAACTAGATTAACAAGAAAACATCGTTAACCAATTTGTATCATTATTAATTCACATAAAAATAGTAAAGATTTAAAATTTCCAAAAAGAAAAATACCAAATTCTTAAACATAGTAAAGAAATATTTTCCATGTAAGTGTTTTTAAATTCCATAGTTATACAAAACACAGTTTGAAATTACATTCACTATTAAGTCAAAGCACAAGTTAACGTAATCAAAGCAATGCAAAATTATATGAAGCGTAACAATAAAATCGATTGTCCAGATAGATGAGTGCAATCGATTGTGGGTTGTGGATACTGGTCGCATCGGCGGGAACGCCGTTTGTCCCACGAAAATATTGATCTTCGATCTTGCGATCGATCGATTGATCCATAAATACGTTGTTCCGGATGATCAAGTGCTGTACGGGAAGGCAGCATTAGTTACACCGATCGTCGATGTCGGAAAAACGTGTCTCGATACTTATCTGTACGTGGCGGATGTGGATCAGAATGGCCTACTGATTTATGACTTATATCACGATTATTCGTGGCGAGTAAACAATACACGTGGCAATGCTTTTGGTCCGGATGACGATGCCATGAACATCACGATTGCCGGTGAATCGTTCGATTTAACTGATGGCACACTCGGAATGTCATTGTCACCGATTGGATTTTTCGACGAAAGGTATTGCTTTATTACACAGCTCGTTACATACAGAATTGAACAAATGTTAGTGTGATTTACATAAACATACAAAACCGTGGAATCTTTCCTGTTATCTGCCCACTATCGTTTACTGAATTTTTATTGTAACCACTTTTTTTTTCATTTAAATAATTTCATTTTTTCGGTATATATTATTTCTGACGGTTTATATAATGATACATAATTGTGAGCTCGTTATGTATTTATAATTATTTTTATCGATAAATAACTTGTGAAAATAAAATTTACAAGTTTTCATTATGTGATATATTTGTGTGTTCATAGTCTTAGATTATGAGATTGTAAAAGATTTGTAAGCGTGCTCGCAATTTAATTCCTTTTTGACGAGTTTAAATTGTTTTTGAATATTTAGTGTTTATTTTTGTCATTATAAAAATAATTCTGTTATAATTTAAGACTGTGAATAACAAANTGATATATTTGTGTGTTCATAGTCTTAGATTATGAGATTGTAAAAGATTTGTAAGCGTGCTCGCAATTTAATTCCTTTTTGACGAGTTTAAATTGTTTTTGAATATTTAGTGTTTATTTTTGTCATTATAAAAATAATTCTGTTATAATTTAAGACTGTGAATAACAAAAATACGTTGCGTGACAAATATTTGAAAATTTCTGTCTTTAATAGGTATTTATCAAAATATTATTATTTATTATTATTGTTATTGATCAAAATAATAAAAAATGTGTAATGAGCTTACAATTTTGTACGACATTGGATTTTTTAACCCTGCTGTTTTTGAATCTGTATGACCCGAAATGAAGTTTAATTTTGCATAAATACTATGCTTTTAAATATTCCTTTATCAGATTCTGTGTATTTAAATTTTGCGTTTACTTTTGTAATATTTTGTAAATATACGATATTAAAAATTTATAAAATAAAATTTTAAAGGTATACAAATGTGTAAATATAGAGAACAGCAGCGTTAACCTAATAACACAAGATAACCTTACCGATTGCATTTATATCGATCTGAAACTTATCTTAAAATTAAATTTTTCAAGTAACTAACATAATTAAATCTTTACATCGTTAACAATAATTACAAGTTGACTGATATTTTTACGAAACTTTTAGATTTTTAAACTTTGATTGATCACATTGTCACTTTCTTTTTTCACTTGCTCTTCTTACGTTCTACTTTCTTCTTTCGATCAAATTTTATCATCCATTCTATATTTTCTACGTAATTGTTTTTCCACTGGCGCGTTCTCTCTTATTACTTCGTACAGATTTGTCATCAATTGTAATGCGGGTTCTTTCTGCGTTCCCGCATATTTTGCACATCCTCCGCTCGTTATTCATCCAATACATATCAAATACTACGTTATTCCATTTTTAATACATTTCGAAACTGTTTAAGAAATATGAAAAAAAATTGATACAGTATAAAAAGAATAAATGTCAACAACTTAGGCGACGTCACCTTGGTGGCCAATACTACTGAATCTCAAGTGATGATATAAACAATAAATCATCCGCATTAGAACGAACATAAAAGATAATAATGAAAACTGTGAAGTAACAACAAAATGGCTCGTAGATAAACAGGAAAGAACCAAAATGTGTTTTGCGTGTTTTGATTTTTTAATTTTATATTCAAATATAATTTAGTGCTTACTAAGCTAAATACTTAACGATGAACGAATATCGATGAAATAACGTAAAATAAATAATAATATGTAAAAAAAATATTCATTTAGAAATATTAATTTCATTTCATGTTAATTCCAAACGCAATTGCGGATAAATTTATATTTCATAAAAACTGCTAAAAGTTGTTAACACCTTTTTTTTTACGTTTGATAAAATGATTTAGTTACACGATATATAATTTTCAGGTATCTCTACTTCAATTCGTTGGCCAGTTTTCTACAAAAGTTTACAGATACGTACTCTTTAAAGCAAAGTAAATACAGTGAGCCAATAGTGTTCGAATCGAATTATAAACGAGCAAGCCAAGCGGGCGTTCAAGCAACGTCGCGAAGAGGGGTAATATTTTTCCAATTAGTCCAATTAACGGCCGTCGCTTGTTGGAATATTGAGAAACCATTTACACCGGAAAACGTTGTGATAATTGCTCAAGACGAGGCGGCGTTGCAGTACGTGAGTGGCATCAAAGTAATTGTAAACAGACAGGGAGAAGAAGAATTGTGGTTCAACACAAACAGACTACAAAAGACGATAAATATGACCCTAAAACCCAACGAAACGAACTTCCGTATAATCAGAGGGAAAGTTGACAATATTATCAGAGGAACGAATTGCGAACCTTCTGGCATAAAACACAGAATCCCGGATACTACCTTCTGGCACAGGATATAAATCAGATAAATTGCATTATCTTGATCAAATTCACTTCAGCAGCTCCTCCGTGTACATTCTTATCCGTGGCCGCAAAATTACACGAGAGCTAAGAATACGTTTAACGTATCTTTTTACGACATAAAATAATCACAAAGGGAGGGATACAATTTTTATTCCAATAAAATAATTTATTTTTCTCACTTCCACACATTATTATAACGAAACATTCATGTATCTTTTTATACAGTTACCGATGAACAGAATTTAAAAAAAAAACATTCCTTTTGTACATACAGTATAAGCTTTTCCAAAGAATTTTTATTTGTCTAATGTATCCGATAACCTAACTCCGGTAACCACCAATCGTTCCCAACTAAACTAACAGCTAAAACGAATAAGCTTATTAACGAATCCGATTACTTTTCCTGTCGAAGATCGTACAACAGCGACTAAACGCGAAGGGATCGAATACCCCGAAGAGAATAATCCGAGAGAGTGGTAGAAACATTCTGCAAGTGACAGTTAGTGTGTAGCAATTTAGTTAACCGTTTCATTGCTGCCTTTTGAGATGTAACGACGAGGTCTGTCCATGACAGGGGCGTCACTAGAAACCCGAATGTTTCGATGAGGCAGTTTGCTGGCGACGGCGTGAGCACGACGGAGACAAAGAGGTGTGGCGACTGATACAGGCACATGTTTTTCTGGACAACAAAATCGATACCCTGCCCTTTTCTCGCCGTCGGTTTCACCAAATTTTATCAGCCGTTTAGGCAACGCAACCTCGAAGCAAAAGACAGAGGTGATCGAGGGAGGGGATTGGTTGAGATAAATGCGCATTCACGAGGAATTGTTCGCGTTACTGCCGCGGAACCCTTGGGATACCAATAGGGCGCGCAATGCCGGGAAATTCGTGTCACCTACTTCTCTTTCTACGGCGCAGTTCGGCGTGTGACTAATGGCGGCATATTCATGGCACAACCTCGCCTCTCTAGCTCCCCTCAACACTACCCGATTCCACACCCCTTGCGAAGCTCTGGCAGTTAACCTCAGACAACCCCTTCGTCGCGATAATATACGGCTGCCCTTAAATTTTCGTTCCCCTTCGATGCCTTCCTTCCCAACCCCGAGCATCGGCCTACTCTCCGGCACGTATGGTGGAAAACCTTCTTCTCCGCTTAGTTTCCCGTTGATAACCGATCTTCCCCGAGCCCGTGGCGTTTTGGGAAGGAGCGCTCACGCTGAAAGCTTTACGAGGCCCCGTTTTATCAGTGGTTGATTTTCGTTAATAAGTAAGGGCGTAAAGAGCGAACGATAATGGTGTCCATAAAAACACGATACAACATTCGATGACTTTTTTACGCGTTTTCGTAAAGCAGAGGTAAACCTATGGCGCCGACCGATACACCATCCTCATATTTAAGTATTATAAAACTGAGACCAGGGCTGAAAACCCGAGCAAAAGGTATTATGTTGGCCGCGAACGATCCATGCAAGAGCACGTTTCCACGATCGAACTCGTTACCTTAAGGGTAAGACGTGGAATTACTTAAGAGGTGATAGGCGTCGGTAGTAAAGTCTCACCGCGAATGAGTCTACAGCGCGCGGAGAAAAGGTCTGAAATCGTTTTACGAGGGTAGTTTTAAAACAACTTTACGAGAGTGCCACGGAATTTCTAAATAAATTTACATCAGTTTTACTACCCCTAATATACATAAGTACCAGTGTTTGGCACTGATACTCACGCGTACACTCCAATCACTGTTAGTGTGACCGCAGCTACCAACGATGATAGTGTGCGATACAAGTTTTCTTGTTTTCCAGGAAAGAAAGGATGTACGACTCAGAATCTCTTTACGACCAACAACGTGAACTCGTGCATCGCTTATTTCACGGCGAAAAACACGATTGCACAAATAGCGAAAATATTTATTTCGCGCGTAACCACTAGAAAGTGTTGAGCCGTGAACGATCGCATGTCGTTGCATAAAAATTTTATCGCGAACAATTAGAGAATTCACTCGAGTAAGGTCCACTTTATTGCGAAACAATGTTTCTCAATTAACCGAGAAAAGAAAAGAGGAACACAGCGAGGTATTAAACTTATCGTTTGCCCAGAATGAAATTTTAAACTTTAATCGCGAGATTAACCGCGTATTTCATAGTCACGGCTTTTCTGGCGGTCATGGTAAATTACTTGTTTTTCTCCGAATTCTACCGTTCTCTTCGTTTCAAACGAACAGACCACAAGAGAGAAGGCGAACGTAGAGCAATGGTAGCGCGCGCGCGCGCGCTCGAACCCGCGTTCTCTCACGCAGACGTCCAGCGAACGAACGAACTCACGTGGTATCCGTTTGCAATTCGAAGGAACGTGGGGTTCCTGCGGCGATGGAACGTCGGGAGAATTTCGGGCATCTCTCGTGTCTTTATTAAGGCAGCTCATCTATAATTCACCGGGCGGCCTAGGAGGGCTGACAGTGCTGGACTCACCGGCCGCATAAACACACGGCATCTCGTGCAGAAGCCCATGCACGCCAGTGTGTGGTACGCATTGCGGTTGTCAGCTCTAGTCAACGTGTAATTTACTATCCTGTCTCGGTTCGATGCAGATGCACCCGTTGCTCGGAACCTGGACCACCAAGTACCGTCTGCCAGACTGAACGTCGGTGCTAACGGCTGCGAGAACGCGAACATCGGCTGCACTGCTGTTGCCGTATTGCCGTTGCCATCGCTAGTTACGATCCAAGTGGATGATACTGCTAGCCCAGGTACCACTGACCACTCGGAACTAGGTCACCGCAAGGTCCCCATAAACTAAGTGCTACATCCTGCCCGCCATTTTGTCATTAGTTCAAAGGGAAGTTTATCGTAGCTTCTCCGACTATCGCGACAACCTGTCTGTCAATTGCACAGGCGGTTTTGTATATAGGCACTGCGGATCTGTAGCAGTCCTTAATTTTTCTATATATATTAATTTATTTATATTTGCTGGTGATATTTATTTTATCATCATCAATCCTATACAGTTCTCTTATTTTGTATAAAGAATAATAAAGATCCATGTTACAGCACTTAGAGGAATGTTGCTACGCGCGCAAGCATGTGCACGTCATAGCGAGATGCGAGTTAGTCCGACGTTTAGTTCCATCTTTGTTTATATGCAAAACAATATTTTTTCATGTTTTATTTTTTTTTATTTCACCATAAATTTGGTATTTTATTCAAATTTTTATTAGAAAAAGAAAATGCATTTGCAGTGTGTATATACATTTCAAAAGTTGCAGCATCCCCACAATTTCAAGCCATGAATCATCGGTGATCAATTATGAATGATTCCAACGACGGCTTGCTGTACTGTTTCCGCGTAGGATATACTTAGGGATAGTTTTACGAAGATAAAGGATTAGAAAATGAAGCGGGTATGGCCTACTGACCGGTATGAAACTTTAACGTAACGCCACGATGGAGAAAGTAGTGCTGTTACAGAATTGCGCTTATTAGGTGTGTACAGGTCGCTTATTCGATGATGATAACAGGACAGGAAATATGTATACGGCATTTAATATGCGTACGTTGATAAGGTTTAATGTCAAAATCAATTATTTAAGGTTGCATTATATACATATCACTGAATCTTGAAACGACTCGAAATACCAGCTATTCGTTAAGCTGATGTAACTTCCTCTAATTATTGATGAAGGAATGTTTGAATAATTAGCAGTTTCTAGTAGAGGCGGTTAAAATAAAGTTGGTCTCTAACATAAAAGTTTCTTCAATAAAATGCACCTGCACGAACGACTATTAGACGTAACGTATTTACTTTGGGCAATAACAATTTAACACATTTTACTAAAAATATAAAACTAATAAAATTACTTAATTTCTTCGCTTTTGATTTCAATTTTCCAATAAAATCAAAATATTAAACGGTAGCAATAAATCAAATTAATTAATCACAATTTTCTACAGATCATCGTATCATACATCTGTACATAAAAAAAAAATAATGATACGATTAAAGATGTACTACAATGTGCTACAAAAAGCTCGCGTTGTACAGAAAGTTCAATGCGTACAAAACAAGTTTACCCTTATTGTTAGTATCCCCTAATTAGCAAGTTCAGTGCTTGGTTCTTCAAAAATAAAAATATAAATCGTCACAGACACCAGTAACCGTTTCTTTACCGCGCACGGAAGCATCTCCACCTACGCGTTCGGCTTCCCATCGCCCTGCACTGTTTGTCTATCTAACTTTCTATCCATCTGTTCCGCCCTTGCCACCTCGCTTCATCTCTTTCCCTCTTTTCTTGCACGAGCTGTATGTAGCGCTCGGTTGAAATGTCGTTTGCTTTGCGAACTGGTCCCTTACATTCGTAACCGTTCGTTATCGTTAGTTCCGCTTGGCGAGGCGCGTTCACAGCGTAAACACGTACGTACGTAGGTACATAAGCGTGCTGTATTCCAAGGGGAAGAGAGAAGAGAGGAGAGAAATAGAGAGACACAGAGAGAGAGAGAGAGAGAGAGAAGGGAAGAGAAGAGACGTGAAGAGAGAGAGAGCAGGAGAGAACGAAGGTGAAAGAGAGAGAAATAGAAGCTGACAGAGAGTACGAGCAAGGTTTGAGAGCGCATTTCGGAGGAAGGTGTGGCCGTTTCGACTTCTCCCATTCGTTACCTTTGCCGCGAGTGCACGGGCATGCGAGCGCGCCGAGTCATGTTTACGAGCGCAAATAACGGTGCAGCCGCAACTTTTTGTTGCCGTTTCCTTTCTACCTTTTTTCACGGCGTCCGCCGTCGCACACGCTTGCAGGACCAATGATATCACACTTTGGTAATCGTACGTGTATATTGGAACATTGGCGAATTACCGTGAGCACACAGACCTTATTTATGCATCATCGTTACACAATTTACCAATGCCTGCTGGCGTTTTCATTTTTGTGTACCAAGATGTCGGATCGGATTTATCTGAGCTTAATTTGAGATACGGCTTGAGAACTGTACTTCGTTATCGTTTATGGGGTACGTTAATCTGAAACTAAGGAAACGCGTTGATTTTCATGCTGTGCTACAGTAGGTAAATTTTTTTTAATTTATGGCAACTGTTGCATTTATACATTGCAGATACGTGATAAGTAACGATAGTATTTATTTATTTTTTTGTAGTTTCGGTACATACGTGGTTTATATATGATAATTTTATATGAAATAATTAAATACTTTTTAAAATATTTATAAATTAGAAGGATTGGAATAATGATTCGTATTTTTATTTGAGTTTAAAACTTTTGTTAATTATACTACAATGTGTACGGAATTTAAAAGCATGGACACTTTAATAATATATTAAGGGTTCGTAGGGAAAAAGGGTGTTTTTAGTTTTAGCATTTCTCGGAAAACAATAATTTATTTTCTAATATATGATGTCACAACTTTGTATTTTCTCATATATTAAAATAAAACATTATTTTATTCTTCATTTAATTTTGCGTTATTTCCAACTCCTACTTGTTATTTTTACGTTATTTTTTTTATATTCTCCATTTTTTTTATTCTATACCGCAATTTCTTATAACTACTATAAAATTCAGAAAATTTTAATTCGCAATGTGACATAGCCAATGATAAAGAGCACACGTAAGAACATACGAAGAAATGTTAATCTCAAAATTTATTAAAATTGAAATTTTCCCTTTTTCCTATGGACCCTTAATATTGTAATCCAAAAGAGTAATATATTGCTATTAATGCCTTTTTATCTTGGAAGTATATTAAATTATCGTGACAGCCGATTCGATTTAGCTTAACTTAACGCAAATATCAGTAATGATTTCAATAATTCCTTCATCCTTTATTCTGTCATTCATTTTTCCATATCATTTACATATAACGTAGTTATTTCATTAATCTTCGATTTATTAATTAGAATTACATGTAAATCATTTAATAGGTAAACATGTTTTTGTAATTAAAAAGTCATATTTTTTACTGTATTTAAATACATTTACCTTTCTATTAAATGAGTAAAATGATATTTGTGAATGTAAAATTGTAATCAAATAGTAATAAAAATCGTAACTACAATGTTTCGGTTACATTGATATATCTAAAATATTTATCATGATTTAAATTATCTGAACCTGATTTCATTACGATAAAAACATATATAATTTATCATTTTTACCTTTTACATATATATATTTCTTTTATAAGAAAATTTCTGAATTTAAAAACTTATATTTTTGTAATATATTCTTATGATTTTTAGATTGTTTTTTCTTTTATGAAGACATAAAACTTTCTGTATAAGAATACCAACTATTGTTTTAAATTCATTTGCTTCAATTAATCAAATTTTATTTTATTTTATTTCATTTCAATTCATTTTATTTGATTTTCAATATAATTTAATTCTATTAAATATATCATACAGTTTGATAATAAGAAGTATGCTTCAAGGAATAAGAAATCTGTTTATTTCATTTTCTAATTTCAAAACGTCATTGCACCTACTACCGTTGATTCAATGTGTTACGTTTTCCCTTATTTATTGCAACACTGGTTTGACATCTATATGATTATCTGCGATAGTTGTTGAAGGCTAATGAAAGTTGCTTACAGTTCTATCTGCGATTTAATTAGAAGGTAGTATCATACAACACGTTACATTATACGATTGTACAAGGAAGTACAGTTAAAGATAGCGTGCGTATGTCTTCACTTATTTATTTTAATAAAAACCTTACAATCACTGCATACGGTGAAACTGAAAGTTATATAAAATACAGTTTCCAGGCAATTATAAATTTTTCATAAAAATATACGAAATTTACAAACTCACTTTTCATGCTCGAATTATTTCACTGCTCACCGATAAATAAATCAATCTGATTTACATGTACAGGTTGAAAATATCTGTTCAATAATTCATCACTCCTTTCGAATATTAAAAACAGTAAAACAGAGAATTTGCATGATAAATAATATTACAGGAAGATTCGTAATACGAGGTTGCTGTAAAAGTTCTGTCCGCTACAAAATATATTGAAAAATTTGATTTTTGATACTTCATTACACTTCTTTTAACACTAGATTTACGGAACCCGTCAATTTGACGCAGTTCAGATCTCGTGTTTGAGTTTAACACGTATGCGAGCGGAAAATGTAAACTCGAAATGAAATTTATACGCGAAAAACATGCTGAATAAATCTTTGTTAATAGAAATTTATTTTTTTGAAGTAAAGTAAATTAATGGTATCGCGAAAAATCTGTGCTTTAATGTACCCATCAAAATGATCCTATCAATGCCCGTAAACCTAGTGTTAAACCATGCATTTTGTGCATATAATTTTTCAGTTTCTCATGCAACTGAAAGCAGTATAGTTCCTTTTTTTTTAAATCTCCGAATTTGTTCTTAATTCATGTATCTATATTTTTTAAGTCTTACAAAATATTCTTTATCTCTGTACTATTATATTTTATTGCTATACCAATGTCCTGGTGTAATTTTTAGATGAAGCTAAGAAACTGTAATCATGCATAATTCTTTTCTTTCATAAACAAACAAAAATTTCGCGTATACAAAATTAAGAATGGAATATTTTACTAATTTTAAATGCTTATCAAAATATTTGATTTCCCGATCAACTATAAGCTGACCAAAATATTCTTGAATTTTTTGGAAAGTCTCCTATAAACTAGAAAATTGGTATGCAGCAACCTAATGGAAATTAGATACTTACGTGAGTTCGTAAGTTACAGTGCCGTTCACTAATTTTCGTGGATCGATATATCACGAAAGAAACGATCGGTACTGGATAGACGGAATGAATAACTTGCATAGAAATATATTCTTAAATTTTTGAAAAGTCTCCTATAAACTAGAAAATTATTATGCAGCAACCTAATGGGAGTTAGATACTTACGTGAATTCGTAAGTTACAGTGCCTGTTAACGGTTTCAAGGATTGGGTTTATGATGGACACACAATACACCCGCTTATTTTCAAGCAAACTATACCGGGCCATCTTTTTAAAAAATTCAACAGGATATGACAAACAATTGCCCGTCGTAAACCTATCGACTAGCTCGGATAGTGAGCTCTCCAACGCTGGCACGCCCCTTCCCTACTTGCTGTATCTTGGAAAACCCCAGAAACCTTCCAGATCGAGGAGTCAGGTAAACTGTGGGTGCGAAAGTACCGAGCAGGGCTCGTTCGTGATTGGCTGGGCAATTTTCATTTGGCTACCAATTTTCGGATAAATATGCAGCGCACAAAAACCGACAGAGACACTTAATCGAAAACTCAGAACAAATACGTGAAACAGCACGAACTGTGTAAATACACAAGCTTGTAAAAGATACTTAAATATAAGTAAGTATCAGGAAATCAAGCTTAATAGTGCCGTTCACTCATTTTCATGGATCGATATATCATGAAAGAAACAATCGGTACTGGATAGACGGAATGAATAACTCGGATGGAAATATATTGTTAAATTTTTTAAGAAGTCTCCTATAAACTAGAAAATTGGTATGCAGCAACCTAAAGGAAGTTAAATACTCATGTGAGTTCGTAGGTTACAGCGCCTTTCACTAATTTTCGTGGATCGATATATCATGAAAGAAACGATCGGTACTGGATAGACGGAATGAATAACTCGGATGGAAATATATTCTTAAATTTTTTAAAAAGTCTCCTATAAACTAGAAATTTATTATACAGTAATCTAAAGGAACTTAGGTACTTATGTGAATTCGTAGGTTACAGTGCTGTTTACTAATTTTCGTGGATCGATATATCACGAAAGAAACGATCGGTACTGGATAGACGGAATGAATAATTCAGATGGATTAATATTCTTAAATTTTTTGAAAAGTCTCCTATAAACTAGAAAATTGGTATGCAGCAACCTAATGGAAGTTAGATACTTATGCGAGTTCGTATGTTACAGTGCCGTTCACTAATGGAAGTTAGATACTCATGTGAGTTCGTAGGTTACAGTGCCTTTCACTAATTTTCGTGGATCGATATATCACGAAAGAAACGATCGGTACTGGATAGACGGAATGAATAACTCGGATGGAAATATATTGTTAAATTTTTTAAAAAGTCTCCTATAAACTAGAAAATTGGTATGCAGCAACCTAATGGAAGTTAGATACTCATGTGAGTTCGTAGGTTACAGTGCTGTTTATTAATGGAAGTTAGATACTCATGTGAGTTCGTAGGTTACACCGCCTTTCACTAATTTTCGTGGTTCGATATATCACGAAAGAAACGATCGGTACTGGATAGACGGAGTGAATAACTCGGATGGAAATATACCAGATCAGGTGCAAGTTCCAGTTGAAGATAGTCGTTGGATGTTGCAGCGACGGCGTATAGGTGCAACGAAGGTATAGGTGCAATCAGCGCGATGATAACCAGTATTTCCGCGTCAACCCAACCCATCTCGTAGATCTTCGCGGAATAATTCCCTTGGGTTCTATTTGTGACGAGGGCAAGTAGTTAGTGTGTCACGTATACTAGGAATAATATATTCGGCGTTATTTATTTCAAACAACGCCGATCGGTGCTCCGGTAAAATAGAAATTAGGTCGCGGTCCCTGAATATTCACGTCCTTGGGTTTTTGAATTTGGCGCAACCATCAATCGTGGAAACGATGTGGCGTGATTAATTTTGCCGAACCTCTCGGCCGTTGAAATGTGCCGCATCGCACAATTCCTGTCGATCACAGAATACGCTTCTTGTCAACCGCTACTTCATTGAATATGCTTAATAGTCAACAGTCATTGGCGATTGGTTCTACGGTCCAGTTTGACGAATATGTCTCTGGAGCTTTTGTTTCAAATATTTGCAAAATCTATGAATATTAATACTGTAGAAGCGTACCGTTTAATTAATTCAGTTAAATTATATATTTTGCAATATTCATATCGTTTCACTATGTATTTATAATCGTATATGGTACAGACGGTGAATGTGAGACGTCATGTATGATCGTTTAAATATGAAGTAATGGAAAGCGAGAAAGGTAAACATTTTTGCACTTCTGTACTCGTAATTTATTTTTTGAGAAGAAGATTATTTTCATAGATACTTTTATTCAATATGAAAATATAGAAAATATAAAAGTGTGCAACATTAACAGCTTTAAAAAAGTGCTCCTATTATGAGACCGTGCTTAAAATTAATATTAAAAGTTAAAATTATTAACTAAAATTAAAAAACTACTTATTTTTTTCCTTTTTAAGATTATTTGGATACATAAAGACAGCATCGGTATCCCCATAATTTACATGGGTCCTTTAAAAACCGTTTTTCAGAACCTTACTCCATTTCTTGCATTTTATTGATGGTATCATCTAAGAAGTGAAAATTATAACAGAGAACGTTGTAGCAGTATGCAAACAATGCTTCGAAAATATGTTTCCATTATGAGATTCCAATACAAATATCTCATATTAAGAATGGCGTAGGGTCTCGTGTTGGAAAAAGGAAGTTAAATTAATTTGAGAGCAGTTTATTAATGTTGCATTTAAACGATAATAGAATTATTTGATAATGTTAAGGCTCGAATCAAATAAAAAAACTGATCAAATAATTTGTCTCGTGCAGACAACGTTATCACTTGTTTTAACAATTCTAAATATTGCTGCAGCATTGTAACACTTCATTGTAGAAATACTATGCGGTCTCACATTAGGCACACATTTCATATTCGGTGTCTTTACTCTACTATTTTTGAATAATGTGAAATCATGTAAATACTTATTAAATTAGCTACTTAATATTCAAAAAATTTTACCAGTTACGTTCGTTATACATATATTTAACAAACACATTAATAGCTGTTGACGTACATATATAACGATGCTTGGCATTGTTAGTGACACAACTTTAAAAATGTAAATTTCCAAGGAGAGGCTTTTTAAAATTTATATTTTTCAAAATACTACACGCATGCCTTATTAATTATTATATTTTTTGGTAAATTTTATAAAAATAGAAACATAATGTAAACCATGTATTTAACAAAAGCAAATTTGAAATTTATTCAGTTGTGCAATTATCAATGCAAAGCAGCGATATTAACATTTCCTAGATATTTCTGAACTACATAGTTTATTCTACAGTATTATGCAAAATCATAGCTATCAGATTATTTTAAGTAATATTTTGTCAGTATTATTTTTATGAGAAGTAAACGCATGTTTATATATACCTACCCTTAAACGAATTATACGAAAGAATAAAATTTATTTCATACGTGACGTACAATCGGTTCATTTTCATTTTATTTTCCATGGAGTAGCAGTAACTTTTGAAGTTGATCTACCGATAAACGGTTAAAGAAAAAGCTACGGGTTAAAAAACTTCTCCTTATCCACTTTAAAAGCAGCGTAACATTTCTCAGCTCGAAGTGTACGTAAAACTCCTATCACACTTTATGTTTCATTCGCTTTCACGAAAACTGCAAAAAACGTCATTTCATTCTAGAACGTAGAGCTTTAGATGACTATTTCCTTTAAGTTTTGTCGCCGATAGAATCGCGCTAAATTTGACGAATGATCCAGAATTTCGAATAAGGAGTCGTAGAAAAAGGTGACGGTTAGTAAGTTTTCGAGCGAACGTTTTCGGGCTGCATACGAAGTTCGTAACGTCATAACGTTTGTCTTTCTCTTACCGGTTCCCGTTGTCACACTGTCCTTCTTCTATCCGTCCCTTCTCTCACTTTAGACGTAATATTTCCGCCTATTCGTTTCCATACATTCGCAATGCCGCTTGATGTATACGCGAGTCCATTTTCCTCGTCTCTCGAAAGTAATACGGCCCCCCTTCTCTTCCCCACTCTGCACGCACCCTATTTATTTCCATACGAATACCGAGAGACCGAAATAATGATTTTAATAATACTGGAAACCTGGCGTAGCGTGAGGATTTTCCTCGATTACATCAGGCCCATTGTTTCAAAAAGAACTCGTTCAACATACGAGAACCATTAAATAAAATTTCACAGCGTCTGCCTGTACGCCAGAATAAAAAGCGCCTCGTCCATCGGGACGATCCATTTCCATTTCAACCTTTCAATACTAAACGCATTTTATTCTCTATTGGAATTTCAGTGATTTGTTTCACCCAAAAGTATTCGTGCCGCATATTTAATTATTCGCTTGGATTGTTTGTAACGTCATTTTCAATGCGTTATCCATTTTTTTTTCTTTTTTCTTCTTTTTTTTTTTTACATCGGTAACATTGATTTCCCAATGGCAGGCTTCGTAAATTGTTGACTCGTTGGTAATTCGATTTTTATTAAAATATCAATAGCTTCCATTGAAACGAAAAAATGTATTTTATTCGTGAATTTGATTATTCCAACAAATTATTTCCAACGATTTTTTTTCTCTTCGTTTTTTTCTTTCAATTTGAATCGATGTTGCCGAAAAATTCCATAATTTTTATCGCCGCCTGTTTTCGTATTTAACGATATTCTCGCGAAACGTTAATGGAATTCTTGAACCGTATTTTCTACCATTTGTCATGTCTCTACTTCGATGAAACTTTAGCGAACTGTATAGCTTCTCGTAAACTAAAGGCTTTTAGGGTTAAACAAACCTCACGTTTTCCACTTACTAGGACAGAGCATGTGGCGGAATTCCCACGAGCTACTCTTTTACGTCACATGTCTCGTTTCTTTCTTACCATTCCTCTAGTTGCTTATTTAACGGAATAATGCTTCTATACGCCCCATGTTTTTCACCTAACCTCAACGTGCGCCAGAATCACCACTTAGCCGTAAGCGGAAACTCTTTTTTCCATTACAAATTCGTTCGACGTTTGTGTATAATGGAAAATTTCCAATTACGTTAATTGCAACACGTCGAGTGTCCAATCATTCTCTCTTCCGTTTCCTGAAACCTTTCGGCCAACTTCGTCTCTAAAAGTCTGCTTTAAAACTAGTTAGATCGGGACCGGTTTTTATTAGCCGTGAGAGCTGCATCTATGAAAACTTGCATCGGTGCTGCCCTGTTTCCGGATACGGAGATGATGTCTCGGACCGAAGGGTATAAGAGCAACGGGAGAGAGAGAGGGTTTGAGGTGGGAGAGGAAGTTGCTGGACCATGTCGACTGCTTCCCAAGCCAGCCGAAGTGGACCTATCGACTCGAAACGAGTGTGCTCGACGTTAAAATCCCGGTCGCTGCTCCCGTTTCTCAGCCTCTCCCCCTCTTCTGCCGCCTCTTTCCACCGTCATCGCTCTCTTGCTTTCCATCCCCCGTACGTAGCTAGCACCCCCTTGCCACCCTCTATCTGTCTTTCTCTCTAGTCTGTTCATTCGTCCGTTCGTTTGTATTGGACGTAAACGATGCAAGGGGTGGACACGGTCCAGCAAATCCGAAATCCCCTTTTCCTCGATATAAAGCTTTACCCCTTTTTTCGGCTTCGTCCTTCCGTCGAGCGCGACTTCGCGCCAATACTTTCTGCGAACAAACCAGGCGGCACAAGTATCGAGCCACTGGTGAAGTTGACTTGTATTTCAAGGATCCGATGAACACTCGGAAATCGAATGTTCGAATGTAACCAAGCGTCGATATTACCAGAGAACATCGTTTCAACTGTT
This sequence comes from Ctenoplectra terminalis, assembly GCA_019453375.1. Taxonomy (NCBI): domain Eukaryota; kingdom Metazoa; phylum Arthropoda; class Insecta; order Hymenoptera; family Apidae; genus Ctenoplectra; species Ctenoplectra terminalis. Next base: position 567 of record SMSQ01021707.1, on the reverse strand, counting down.
CGACGAGTGTTCCAACTGTGTGCCAGTTATTATCAATTATCAATTTTGCTTCATAATTACCTCGCGTTCTGGGTGATTAATGAAGCGATTGAAAAAAAGAAAGAAAAAATCGAGAGGAAAAAAGAAATTGTTCCATCGACCGTTTTTGAACGTGCAATCACAAAAGCGTAATGTTTCAGTGCTGCTGTCGGTAAAAACGTCATTTTCAAGCCAGTCCGATTGATCGAGCCAGAAATGAAATAAAGCGTCATTGTTGGAAAGCTATGTTTCATTTCATTTCATTCCACGAGCTTCCGTTGAAAACTTTTATACAATTCGAAAACGCTTGGCCGAAAGAGTAAATGAAACGTATGCTTGCCGATGGACGCCTGTAAATTGCCGAGAACCTCGTATCGTCGATTATTCGCGACTAATTCGCGAAATATTTGTTACGCTGAAAATACGAGAACCAGAACATTTGTAATATATGTGTAATGCGTGTATGCGTACTGACAGTTCGGTGAAACTGCAGAAAAGGTGCCTCCTCTCCGATTTGGAATATTTTTGGATACGTTATAGAAATCGATA
>SMSQ01021706.1:9282-21555 GCA_019453375.1 Ctenoplectra terminalis | reverse complement strand
TCAAATAATAGTAATAATATTTGGCGTTCAAAAACTTGCTCTTAAGAGCGTTCAAACAAGAATACCGCTTATAAATTCTCCAAATAATAGTATTTTAAGTGCTTCGATAGTAACTGGGACAAGATTTTAGTTTTCAACTTTTTCAATGATCTGCTTATACAGATCATAATTGATCGCAAGGAAAGTAGTTTTATTCTTCCTAATCATGGTCCTAATCCTGGTGTACACGACAAACATTTTAAGATTGCACTCTATTTCTTCCAGCAAGAATTACGTATCTCTACGACCCTTGTGAGTCCCAAGTGCAATCAATTAATACACCAAACGGCAATATCAGCAAGCAAGAAGAGTTTCTCCGAGACCTCCTGTTGCACCGAGGCAGATCATCCCGGTATTNAATCCTGGTGTACACGACAAACATTTTAAGATTGCACTCTATTTCTTCCAGCAAGAATTACGTATCTCTACGACCCTTGTGAGTCCCAAGTGCAATCAATTAATACACCAAACGGCAATATCAGCAAGCAAGAAGAGTTTCTCCGAGACCTCCTGTTGCACCGAGGCAGATCATCCCGGTATTTTTTAGCGTGCAAAAGTCACGCATATCATCTCTCTCTCTCTCTCTCTTCTCTCAACACAGTGAGGGGCGCATTTTTTTACAGACTTTTTGCTTCGGTTAAAAAACAGAAAAATCTTCTCTGAAAAATCATCTCCGTCCAAATAAAGGATTAACAAGGAAAGCTGGGCCCAGCGCGCGCGGAATATATCTTCTTCTCCCGGAAGAGTCAGTCTTGAGGATTGTTAGGTAGCTCTGGTACGATCTGATCCTGACACGAGGATCTGCTGGACGCGGTACAAACTCGCAGCGGTTTCGCGAGCCACGGATGCCTCGGCACGTCCTCCGCGTATGGCCTCTCGGACGGTTCCTTTCTCAGCAGCGAGCGGATCAGGCATCGGGCACGTGGGCTCAGACCTTCCGGTACCGCGAACTGGCCGCGTGAGATCTTTGCGAACAGGGACGCGTGCTCGGCGTCGTTGAACGGGTAACGACCGACGAGCATAGTGTAGAGAAGTACTCCGAGCGACCAGATGTCGGCAGCCTTGCCGGAATAGGCTTGTCCTGAGCGCAGCACTTCCGGCGCCACGTAAGCCGGACAACCTCGTCGATCGGTCAGCTTGTCGTCCTCGCCTTCGACGATCACCACGTCCTCCAGGCTTTCGAGGCGAAGTCGTGTTCTGAAATAGGAAAAATTAAGACGGTTAATACGATTGTTGAGTTAACACGTTAAACGCCACGTTGATTTTGGTCAGCCTTCCGTTTGGCTGTGCGGTGCGATATTAATTGAAAAACATTTGGTCGCAAAATAGTTGAGAATTTAAGAAGAAAATTGTAGAGACCCGCAAAGGAAGGTCGTATCCTTGTTTAACGTGATTCAATAGAATCCATTGATGAATTATAAGGTATTATATTTTTAAATTGATACTGTTAGCTCTCAGAAACCAACGATGCCTAAACGAAAATTCTAGCATCGGTCCGCAAGGACCGGCGCGTGGCGCTTAACGTGTTAATAGAAAAGTTTCACGCGGATAAGATGCCAATGTTTCTGTATCTTTTTATTTTTCTTTTTTTCTTTGGTTCCATTGGAAACATAGCGTTTCGTTTTACATCCTCCACGAATGCGTCACGTTCGAAGAATAAACCGAGATCGTCGTCCAATTTTCGCGCTGTTCTCGATTCTGTCGCGAGAGTATCGCGTCGTTGGGTGCATAATTTGTGTACACGAAACGAAATCGACGGTCGAGCGAAATACAGAAGAAAAAGAAACGTGAACAGTGTATCTATAAACTTCCTGGACTCACTGGTCGATTTTGCAGTACTTGGGTGTTACAGTGTGCGTCCACTTGAGAGTAAAGCTATCATAAATTCCTCTCGGGAGTATTTCTCGGGAATGGACACTGGTTTTGCGAGTAGCTGTTGAACTTGTTCCACCGATATTCGTAGCTCGCTGAGAGTAAAAATTTTTCGGAGCTGTTTCTTAGATCGGTGGACAATTTGAGAGCTTTTGCGAGAGTAACTATCGCAAAAAACTATGAAATGAATATCTAGCTTCGGTCTAAACCCACAGATGTTGGTTAAAACTATGCAAGATTAAGAAAAATTGTACTTGGGAATTTTTCGTCGATACAGGATCATGAAATTCACCAGAGACAATCAGTTGAGTAAAGGAGACCAGTCAGTGACCGCGATAGTGCGCAACCTTTTACATAGGAGGTATTTTCATCAATTTAGCAACAGGAGGACGACATCGCGATTGAGCCATCGCGGTATAATCCATCGAGCACACGACGAGGCGTCGTGGAACGAGACACAACGAAAATACTGGTGAAAGAAAGGAGAGTGTGTGTGCCGGTGGCCGTCAGTTGATCAACCTGCAACGCGGAAGTCGTGGAACGCGTGTACGTAATATTCCCGGCGCTTGGGTAACTTCAAGCTTTGCACGATGTTCTCTTCTCACATCGGTTACGATACTTTATCGATAGACGAATGGACTGTGGATGTTTATGTAAATGGATATTCTTAGAATATTCTATAGAAGATGAATTAATTTTTTTGCTCCATCGTATTTTATTAAGCGAAACAAGCGAACGAAAAATAATAAAAATGTATCGCAATGTACGCGAATGTAACTATTGGGTGTCAAAAAAAGTTGTTTAAATTGGAAATGGCAAATTGGAAATGTGTATAACATTTTTTGTTTGCAATTTTTTAATTTTTAAATTTTAAAACAAGATATAATTGATACGAATTGTAACACGTATAAATAATATCTTGCCTAAGAGAGGTTCGAATAAAATGTCGTCCGTGATATCAAGCTACGAGGCGGTGGAAATTCGAAATCAAATTATTGCCAACAGTAACGTTCTTAGAATACATTTAACACAGATTGGCGAGAGTGCGTGCACGTAATATTCTCGGGTCTTGAGCAACTTTAAGCTCTCGACGATGCTTGTTCTCATATCGGTCGAGACATTTGGTCGATATGTAATGTCGTAATCGTTTCAGAAGTGTACACGCGCAGAGAGAAGAAAACGGTTATTTAATTCCACGAAGCGTCTCGAAAGACAATAAGTAACAGACAATTGTTTTAAATTACCCGTACTGCCTATATTTCAAATTATCCGGTAAGTCCCCTAAAATCCACCAATTCCATCTAAGTAATTTCAAGTTCATCGTAAACACGTAACTCCATAACACAAATAACACAAGTAACACAAATCTCATAACGGTATTTTAAAAACCATCATCATCATCGATTCTCACCAACAATCTCTACTTCTCAATTCTCGAAATCATCATTACCCTTTCTCAACTCTAAGATTTTTTCAATTTCGTTGCATAAGAATAATCAGCAAATTCGGTCCGCAATTTTTTTCTTTTTTTTTTTTTACAAAATTACTTACATCCTTAAAAGCCAACGATCCACCGATCGATCACGAAATAAATCGTAGAGGTTCGGCACACTTTCGTCGATTCCCCTCGTCTCGACACGCCTCGAAGTTAGAAGAAAGGAAAGGAGGAAGAGAGAGCCTGCTGGCACACGATCTTGAAAATCCGAGCGAGTGTCAACGGCCTCGAGAGTGTCGTTTCCTAGAAGCAACCCGGTTTCGCCCGCTTCGACCGCCTCTAGCGCGTTCTCCACTTTGGTCGAGCGCGTGAGAGACAACGGTGAGGATAGGCCGCCGCGCAGCTTTCTTCGCAAACTTTCACTCGTAAGCAAACGACGACGACTCCTACGACAGGCTGTCTCGGGTTCAAGAACCCCGTGTCGCGCGGTTGATAAATTCTAGCGCGAACATTTCATCCGGAGGCTCGTACGTTCGAGATCGTGCTTGAGAGATGAATAGCCGTTTTCGTTGTTGGTTTGCAGGAGGAACTAATTGAGACGTTGAAACGGTAAAATTTAGATCCAGAATTGGTTAACGCTAGAACTACCGGAGTGGTCAAAATGACCGATTCGTAATTTTTTTACAGCAATTTTATAAATTTAACCCTTCGCACTCCGCGCGATTCTTTATCGCTGAAGAAAAGAAATTTCAGTTTGAACGGAAAAAATTACTACTGTTTGTCGAAGTACTTGTTTTTATTCATTTTACAAATATCCTCTAAACGTAAATTTTTCCTTTCATAATAATTTTTCATAATAACCGATAATAATTTCATAAATTTTTAATTTTATAAATCATCATGGTGCGATATCTTTGGAAATTAAGCGTAACCGTGTTGAAAATGAGATTGTCTCCGTAGCGGAGCCAAAGGAGCGCTAAGGGTTAATATAGCATCTCGGAGACAATTTTCTGTGATTTTCTGTTAAAAAAAAGTAGATAAAGCTTTGTTTCCCTTGCATTGTGTATTTTTTCGTATACCTTTCATTATGATTTTTTCGGTAGAAGTAAGTATGCTTTGATCGTGGGTAGTTCTAGTGTTAACTTACTCAGAAACATTCACGCAATGGTAAACGTTCCTTCGTAATACATTTTTATCGTTTTCTCGCTTCTCTTTCCGCTTTGTTTAATCGCAATTTAACTGGAAACGCTATTAGAGCTATTTTTGAAATCAAGATTTTGGAAAAGGGACCGAGTGAAAGGTTTGGCTACAACTTTCACCGTACATTGTAAAATTAAAATATCCTTAAAATTTTGTTTCACCTAATTCGAGTTAAAAAATAAGAAAAACATTTTTTACAATTTACGGGTCGCTGTATAGTCAAGATGGTCCTTGCTAGGTCACCAGAAAATGGCGGTCCTCAGAGAGTGAACTTGAAAGCTACAGCATTCATTTCTAACTTAAAAGAAAAAGAAAAAAAAAAAAATCATCAAAAGATCCGTGATGGAGATGTGGCAGAATTTTGTGTCACGACGGTTATATCCGTCATGCGTGAAACTTTGTTACAATTTGATATTTAAATTGTAATTTTGGCGAAAACTAAATTATATTGGTAAATTTTAATATTTTTGAAATGTTTCGAAGACGAAACAGAACAAACAAAAATTATAAATAATTTTAGTTGGATTCGTAACTTCCTGAGAGCTAACTATACCCGTCATCGCTTGATTGACACACACTGGTGCGCGCTTTGCAAAGAGATCGCCACAGTTAACTGGTCAATACTGATTTTTTTTTTTTTTATATATATATATATATCAAACATTGTCACTAACGATAAGTTTAAGGAAGACGTTCGGTGAAGCTCGATGGACTTCGGCTCAAAAGAAATTATTCCTCCCGACATCGGTCGATGTGCACATCCCTTTTTATATTATCGGTTAGTTCGCTCGAAGACACTTGAACTCGGTAAAAAGGCGCATCCGGGAAATCGCTGATTCGATCAATCGATCGGTTCTCGCCGGTCAGAGGAACGGAAGAAGGAACGACAAGAGCGTCAAGGACCCCGATGGAAATGAATTTCTGGCCGGCGGTTATCGTCCGATCGATTGGTCCACACGGTTCGAAGGACAACGAGAGAGGAACGCGTGAGACCGAGCGAGAAAGAAGTACGAGAGAGTGTCAAGAACCTTGGTGCCAATGAATTTCATATGATGCCGTACACCAGAATTAGATACGCGAACGTGTGTGAGTCTGCTCGTTGCTCGTCGACCGAGCATCGATGTAACCGCGTCGATGTTTTGTCGATGGACAAAGATCTTTGCTTATAAGGATATTGCCACGTTATCTGTCCGCGTCATCGCGCTTCCATGCGTGTATACATGGTAATAGCGCGATAGAACGAAACGTTTAAAACGGCGCGCGCGTGCTCGGCGTCACAAAGGGGAGAATGCGTAAGCATTGTTGGGTGACAATGGATTTATCGGTTTCGGGTATCAAATTCAGTGGACAAAGAACTTTGGGTTTTTATACTATTGATTGTATCATTATTTATTTAGTTATTTATTTGTTTATTTGTTTATTTATATGTGAAGCTGTAAGTTTGGGTTAAGTTCTACTATACGCTATTAGGTTTAGGAATAAGAGATACTTTATTGGGGTAAGATAGTAAATTAAATATTTAGTTTTTTTTTTGTCAGTTTTTGTTGGTTTTTGACGTTGAGTAATTAACAATCTGTTGAAATTATGATAAATAAAATTAGTCTGCCGAAGATTATAAAAGTATGTAAATTTCGTTTACGATTGATATGGAATTCGAAGGACATTTTGGATTGTTTCACAGTTGAACCGAGATTGAGAAGAAATAAAATAGAAATAATGTGTATCTCTTAAATTGAATTGCTTAATAATGGTATAGGAATAAGATAGTATAAATATATAGGAATAAGAAGATTAATCCTAAACAGTTATATCGAGGATGTTGCGAATCCTATGCGGATTGTGACGCCATCGATAAACGTGGGCCAAATGGAACAAGGAAAATGCAACCTTCTGCTCTTTCGCGAATACGATAAATCATATTTGTAGACCGTGGATAAAAAAAAAAAAAAGTTTTGTGTACTAAGAATAAAAGTTTCAAGAAAACAACTACGTAGTTTACCGATACGTTATTAATAAAATATATACAAAAATTATTTCTTACAACGTACCACGCTATTTTTTTAATATCTTAAAACTTTTAATCTATAATATTTCTTCCTAATGATAATTATGATAAAAAAAAGAGTAGAAAAAATTCGCGATTCCATGAGAAGAAAAAAAAATGGCGATGCAAATCTGAGACCGGAGGAAACACCAAGGATATTTGCATAAGCGCGATTGCAGCATGATACAAGGATAGTTACGTATCGGTATTGCGCACTGCAACTATCGTAATTATATTTGTAACAAAACGACTGACACGAAACCGATGCATATCTATCGGAAATGCATTTTTAATGACACTCCTTCGCGGGTCTATTCCTTTACCGGAAGCGTTCGCTTCGAAAGCTCGTTAAACTTGAGGAGAAGTATCAAATTTTTCAGACAATTTTCCTCGGTTAGATTATTGTTTTTGAATGGGGTAGAAGGGCAGAGTACTGCATAATGTTTGCTATTCTTAGCAATATAGGATGTTACGTTACTAAAAAGAAACCTATGATCCAAGTGTAAGTACTTCTGATGAATCAATGAATTTCTAAGAAACATCATTCTAACTCCTCGAAACACATTTGTAAAACAAACCTCGCCACTAATAAAACAGCTTAGCATTAAGAGATCCACTTGTTATGCTCTACCAAGTTCCAAAAAAATATTCTGCGTCCATAAATACCTCCAGTGAATTGACAAATCCTAGGAAACTATATCGTCAACATCTAGGAAACTATATCACAAATATCATCAATAAAACAGCTCGGAAATAAAGAAAAATGTACTCTACGATGCTGAACCAAGTTAAAAAAAAATATATATACATTCTTTATCCTCAAATACTTCCGGTGATTTGACAAACCTTAGGAAACGATCCCAAAAAGATACCTCCAAGCTCATTTTTTAATCCAACCCCTATCACCGATAAAACATCTCGGAAATAAAGAAAAATGTACTCTACGATACCGAACCGACTTAAAAAAAGAAATATATACATATATTCAACATCTATAATTTCCGGTGAATCAACGAATCCCAAGAAAGCATCATCCACACAAAATACACCTCCGAGCCCGTTCACGAATCTACCTCAACCCTTATATTTCTCTATTAAATCCATATCTAAATATTTTATAATCCACGCGAGAAATAAAAATGGAAGAAAAATACTATACAACCCCTATCGCCCTCGAGACAGCTCGAAAACGCAGAAAAAAAAAAAATACGTTCGACGATGGCGAAACGAGTTCCAAAAAAACCGGCCATCTCGCGTCTCGGGGTCAACGGATTTACACCGCGCAAGTATTCGGGCTCTAATGCAACGGTACGAGCAGGGAGAGACGTACCGGTCTGGACGCCGACGAGTTTCTGGGAGGTGGAACGAACCACGCGTTTCCTAATTATACCAGCATTTCAAAATCTCCCCAGCCGATGAACCAATATGCTTTTCTGGCTTGCAACATTCCCTGTACTCTCCCCTCTGTGACCGCCATATCTCCTCCTCCTCCCTCGTCGTGTATCTCACTGATCTTTCCTTCTCGCTTCTCCTTATTCTACGCGCGGGAGCAGCTCACCGAGCGTCAGGAATGCGAGCGCAACGCGCGATTGGCCAACACTGAACCGACACCGCGCACTACACGCGGTTGCTTTCTCGTTCTCTCGGCCTTTATCGCTCTCCACACGTTACAATACTTCACGTGGAGAGGTGTATTTACACGTACATACGTATGGTGTCCCGCTCGTTTACTTTCTTGGTTGCACCGTTGCTCGGTCGGTTGCCCTCGAGCCTTGCTGCGCTCACCGCCACGAGGAACTCGCGTGTAGGTGCGTGGTATCGCGCGAACAGTCACGTTCAACCGCGGGAACACGCCTTGCGAATAGCTCGCCGTGGCGTGGCCACGATCCGTTCGTTTCACAAATTCATTCCTGCATATTGCGGAGATAGAGACACGAGTCTGGTCGAGGGGGAGTAGGTGGATAGGGTTGCGACCCCCGACTGTATGGTTTAGACGAGTTCCAGAGAGCCTTTCGGTTGTTTCACGGGGATTCTTTTCGGAGTAATTGTGGGTTCGATGAAATCTTAATTCGGTTCAGGTTTGTATTTATGAGACATTTTTTTTTTTTTGTTTTTTAATGATAATTGAGATGTTAATAGGTAATAACTTATACGCTTTGTACTTGATTTACTTTTGTGTTGGTATCGTTAGATTTTAACACATTACTTACTAGCATTGGATTAATAGATTACATATTGCTGGAGTTTGTAGATCGGTAGCTTAATGGTTTCAGTGTAACTGATGTAAATTTATTTATTGGATATTGCGGTGCAAGAAATGAAACAATTTTGTGGATTGATCGTTTTAACGAGGATCGAAGAGCTTGGGGTTGAAGTAATGGGTATTTTGCATTTAATATATTATATACAGGGGGTTGCAAAAGGTTTGTCTCTTTAAGGGATGATTTCTGAGATGGTTCTAAGCAACTTTTTTCTATGCGAAAATATCAAGTTCGGCTTTGTCAACGAGTTGTTAATAAGAAACACTGACCAATCAGAGAGCGTAAAAGCATTAATATAAACGCTCTCGTAGGCGTTTATATTAATATAATATTAATATATAATAATATGTTAATTATATTCGCTTAATTCACTGCCGATAAGTAATGTGTTAGCGCAGAAACGGAGACCAGTTTCCTTCGAGTTTAAGGCGAAACGTGTTGCAGAACATCGATTGCGAGTAGGAAGAATTTTACGGGAACGATTGTGCGCTGAAATCTAAAATTCTTGCGCGTTAGATCGAGAGCACGGTTGAAACCTCCGTTTCAAACGCAACGGTGACAACAACTTGTCGAATTCGCAATTGCAATAAATAATCGGGCTCGAATAAAAAGAAGAAAATAGAACGGAATCGATTAAACGTCCAAGGGTTGCGTATTGTGCCCGGCGTGTATCGGGCAGTGAAGGGGAAATTAATTTATGTAGGCGTGGAAGTACTTCTTTTCCACGATATACACCTCCTGTGTAACTAATGGTGCAAAAGAATTACAGGCGAATATGGAAATGAAACGAATACGAACTGGTTTTCCATGGCTGTGCAACGCGTCTCCTCTCACTCGCTCCAAGAATGCCACAAACGATATGTGGGCGTAACGTATCGTTAACAGTCGTGTCAAATTAACAGCTAGTTTGTCACTTCGAGACACCTTACTATTTTTTATCTTTTCTCTTCTCTATAGACCGAAGAGATATCTAACTATGCCGTATCGTTTTAAATCGATACATCAACCCATCTGTAACGGGGATAGTAATTACATACGCGATCCATTTGTACCCCTTTATCTTGAATTTAGTCGAAAGATAATTCCATTTCGTATCTTAAATTAATTTACCGACGACTAAATTTGGTATAAAACGAATATATCTGTCTGAAGTAACTACACGTGGATTTATAATATTTAGTACAACTGAAAATCATCTCAACCAGAATTACCCCATTAATTCTTGAATTTTAAATATCTCACAAATATTGGAATATTATTTTTCTAATTCCTTAATTTTCTGCGCAAAGAATCTTAACTGTTACCTATACAAATTAATAAATAAAATCGCTATACCGATATCGCTCGAACCTATTTATATTGAAGAAGCGAAAGATTACGTTTCGACGAAAAACCCGAGAAATTAAAAAGGATAGTGGCTAATTCCAGTAAAAATTAAAAAATCGTCCAATTATTCGGTCCTTTTTTTTGGAAACCTCATTTCATATCTCCTCACCTTGCTTCGTCTGCAAAAACAAATTTCCTGAGCTTCAGGTCTCTGAGCACTACCCCGTACTCGTGGCACGTAGCCACAGCTTTGGCCGCTTGCCGGAAGAGCCGCCTCGCCTCCGGTTCCCGTAGTCTCCTGCGCGCCCTTACGTAGGCGTGCAGGTCACCGTGGTGGCCCTCGAGCAGGAGATAGCGTCGACCTCCAGGTCCACCCACCACGCCTGCGATGCCGCTCACCGCTCCGGTACCTTCTAATCGAATGTGAGCCTGCAGCAGTGCTTTGCAACCTTTGTCGCCCACGGTCAACGCCTGAAATTTAGGAAAATCGTTGCGTCACTTACACCATCGTCGTTCCATACAATCGGTTCAATATTGGGAAACAATGTTTGAGAAAGGTCGAACAATTCCTCGCGCATGTGCTCGTGTGACTTTTTCATTAGAATTATTTTCATTAGAATCGTTTGATGCAATAAGTTGCTCGAGTTGTGCGCAGTTGTTTCATCGATCCCAGTTTTTTCAGTTTCAATTTTTAGAATATTTCAAATTTCAGTCTGCATTTATTATGAATCTTACGGTAATTGTTTTATTAATTCGAAATTAACTAACTTAGCACTGATGCAACGATGTTTGTATAATAATTTTATTCGCGATTTCAGAGAGCGTTTCTTTTTTTTATTTGGGAAGTTAGAACATAGTTTATCGCACACGCGCAGTGGCTTTGCTATGTCCGTATTAATGGCGGGTCAATTGAGGTGAACAGTCGAGAGGATCTTTTAATTCTATAGGGTCGTTAACTGTGTTCATTTTACAACAGTTTTGTAATTGTTTTAAGCACGTTTGAGAGATCAAACTTATTGCTTTGTTGGGAGATAAGAAATGCTTGTTCAATTATCTAAGAACAAATACTAATGTTCTTGTCACAAAGTAGAGGACCGATTGTCCAACTTTTTTTAAAAACCTCATATCGTAAACTTAACATCTGAACTAAAAAAAAAAACAAAAAAATATACGTGTTAAAGTAAACAGACCTGGATTTATAATATTCAATATATTACTAAAATTCAAAAATTTTTAAATAAAAAATCGAGACATCTCACCCTCAATTACCTTAATTAAAAATACTATACAACGCTGGTAATATTTAAATTACAGTATTTCTAATATTTCTCAACAATTTCCACTTTCATCTCCACAAAACTTATTCCTCTATTAAATTCTAAAATCGAACACCGAAAGCATCAAATTATAATATTAATATTAATAAACACAAATAAACACAACTCCAACTGAAATCGTTCTCTTTATCACCGAGCTGTTTCGCCAATTGCACCGTATGCAAATCGTTCCTCGATCTTAATACTGAATGGGTTGTCGCGTACAATGTATGATTGCAAGGATGTTCGTCTACACAGATATCCCTTTAAGAAGCAAGTCATGTGAACGCTGCATGTTCTCAATAACACGCGCAATATCTGCCATTGTGCTAGATAATTGCACGTTAGCATTGACCGGTTAATACGGATATCCGCAGCGAGCAGACAATACAAAATATCCGGATCCCTCTGTGGTCGGTTACTTCGCTAAACGCGCATATGCTCGCGTTTCCTCTAGGATTATTACTAATTTTTTTCTTCGGTTTAATTGGGCGATCTGTTTTCGTTAGCCTATCGTTCCAAGCTTGTTAATCCGTATCGCGATAAACTGCATCCGCAACAACAGCGCTTAAGTGTTGCAAAATGTGCTTTTAATTTTTTTCTTTTTTTTTCCAATTATCGTTTATCGCTAGATGGGATACGATCGGAAGATAATCGGCGATTGAGAAAACGTAACGATTCCACGTACCATCGATACTCATTGATGAAGCGTATCGTGACGACAAAGACGGGGAAATTGTAAGATCAATTTGATATTAATGAATTTTTGGAAAAAAAAAA
>SMSQ01021704.1:0-14117 GCA_019453375.1 Ctenoplectra terminalis | reverse complement strand
GCTCTTGTATCAATTAATATTTAATTATATAGATTACGACAATTTGAGAATTAATAATTTTTGTAACTTAATATTATTATTTCTCTATTGCATTTCTTTATTTAATATTAACCTTTTAGCTACTGTACGCCGCTATAGTGGCTTCCGAGGATGCCATCTCTCTGAACGGTACGCCACTATAGTGGCTCACTTATTTCTCACTCGTTGAGAGTTGTATGCACCATTGTTATGCAATGGAAATATGCGTTCAGATTATATTTTGGTTTCTCAGACTATATGAAAATTTACAAAAAAAAACTATAATTTATTCATTCATATGTTTATTGTAACTTAACCCTTTTAGTGCCGGAGGCCGATATATCGGCTCGCGCCTTGTAGCGCTTTACTGNTGCACCATTGTTATGCAATGGAAATATGCGTTCAGATTATATTTTGGTTTCTCAGACTATATGAAAATTTACAAAAAAAAACTATAATTTATTCATTCATATGTTTATTGTAACTTAACCCTTTTAGTGCCGGAGGCCGATATATCGGCTCGCGCCTTGTAGCGCTTTACTGTTCGCTTTACTATTCGCATTGCGGGAGAACTCTATCTCAAAATAAATTTATAATACGTTATAAATGGTCTAATTTCATTATAAAAGAATTAAAAAAAATAGTAAACATAATTTTGTTTCAGCAATGTTATATTACCTATAACAATTACGTATTTCGGAAGAGATAATCCGTCCGGCGCGTACCATGTACCTTCGAGTTATTTTTTATTTTTGTTATGTAATATTATTCATCTTGTTACAAAATATATTGGAAATGCAAAGTATGTACTTTTTAATAAATAGTCTATATAAAATTATGATGAAAAGATGACTTTTTGTATGTGCAAATACGTTTTGTAAGAGAGAACTCAACTTTTACCTTCTTCATGATCTTTTATACCTTTGTTATTTATATAATTTTCAATGAATTTAGAAAAACTAGTGTCATTGTTTTCTTCTCTATTTCGTTCTTAATATACTGCTTTTTGAATCGTGTAAATATTGTTTCTTGTTTGGTTTTTACGAGCATTTTCCCAAACCCTTGTAAAAGCGTGAAATTCGGCCGGTTATTTTCGCATAGGCACCTCTTTTTCGCCTGGCACTAAAAGGGTTAATTACGTAGTATAAAGCACTTCTGGATATAGTCTTCGCGAAAAATCTCGCCGTAGTTAAAAGGTTAATTAATTTAAATATGGCCTCTGATAGCAAAAAGGTTCTCCACCTCTGTTCTGTACCTTCTCTTCCATTATTTTCTCATTTCACCATTTACCAAATATCAATGCACAATTTTGTAATTTCCAATTTTTATGTATCATTTCCACGCTTACCGTTCAACAAATTCCACCCCTTTCTTTCCCGTTCTCTCTTCTCTCCTTCTACCATCCACTCCTCTTCCCTTATTTTCTATCTATCTCTCCACTTCCTCCTTATCTCACAGTTCTCGTTTCTCCTTTTTACTTCCCCTCATTTATTATTCCTTTTCCCCCGGTGTCCCTGCTCGGCAGCGCGAGTTTACATACACGCAAACATACTCTTGGAGGTTGCAGCTCGCGCTTCGGGGTACAGCAGTCATTTATTTGTCACAGGACGACCTGTACTGGCCGGCTCGTTCCAGGTAAACGCGCGTTCGTGCGCGACGCGTTATCTCAGAACGTTCTCCGAGTGCTCTCCCGCTCGAAGTACGAATTATTTCTGCGAGCATTCGCGCGGCCACTGCATCGCGCGCGCATTGATAATCGAGTCGCACCGTGTGAAATCGTACGGCGACATTTTTGGCGCTCCGGTGATCTTCCTTTCCGTATGATAATTTCGCGTTTTATTGGACGACGGCGAACGTTCACCGCTGGCTAATGGTAATGTGCGATTAAATTTAAATTATTTCATCCACGTGGAGTCTATAATGCGGTTCGAGGTTAATGTTTGAGGAGAATTTTTCTCGAGGAATATTTTCTGTATTAGGGATTTGCTTGTTGTAGTTGGAAGATAGGCGATCTTGTTATGCAGGGAGATATTGGACGAAGACAGTGTGACTTGAAATTTGGTATGGTGTACGGAAATGGAAGAATGTAAGAGAGTTTAAAAATATGTGTATTATTGTACGTACAGTTACTCGTAAAATCGTTATGAAAATCGATGGAAAAATGAATGAAAATATTGATATTTTAGTGCAGTACCACAATGTACATTCATTGGAATAGTTTAAATAATAATTCACAGAAAAGTTGTTGAGCAATGTTAACTATTTAGCTATATCTAACCGAAGATATAAAAATGTCGCCATTTCAGTAGCACAAAGTTGAGCGCACACATGGATATTTATGACATTATATTTAACCCATTGATTCCCAGGCATATTTAGAGCGTCTTGTTCCGGGTGGCAAGGTTTTATTTTAAAGAATACATGAAATTTTACAAAATATAATAATATTAAGTTACCGATATAATATTGTAATGGCATTTACAGTAATTTTTATTGAAAAAAAACACTAATAATTCCTAACTCATATGACCATTTGAAATTAATCTAAAATTGCAGCACGCACACTACGAGATATCTCGTAGTCGGCAGTCAATGGGATAAATACCAATTCGCAAAAGAAATTGTTAAGTAAGATTAACTATTTAGCTATAATTAACTGAAAATATAAAAATAACGCTATTTCAGTAACACAAAGTTGAGCGTACACATAGATATATTATATGTATAGGATATAATATAACAGAATTAATTTTTCGACGAAAGATGGCCAAATATTTTCCCATTCTTCGCGTAGCTTTGTTTCAAAGTCCCTTTTATTTGTTAAATTACGTTATAACATTTTCGATTTAATATGAAGTTGCGTTATTGTACTGAAATATCTATGTTTTCATTCATATTCCCGTCGATTGTTCATTATCGACATAAGTGTACGCTCAATTTTGTGAGTAACTGTATACAATAGTTTTTACTTTTTCTTACATCTCCCTATAATCAGAATTTTGTTTAGTTATGATAGAAATAATTACGATAAATTTCAATTAATTACAGTTAATTGGATTTTTAAACTTTTCGAACTAATAATGTTTATGAATTTACTGTCTAGTATCGATACAATACACTAATAAAATTGATTCGTAGAGTGATAAATAAATATAATAAAATTGTTTAAATATAGGTACTTAAGTATGTAACTTCTAAGTCATGTGGCGCTATAAAGGAATAGATAAAAATAGATAAAAGTATTGGGAGAGGAAAACGACGTACATGTAAGTTCCTTATCTTTTTTAACCAAAGTATTGTGATTCAGTTCTTTAAAACACGAGTTGTACGAAGGACAAGATTCTCTGAAACAGAAAAACTTAGCTGCAAAGGTTGCGATAACTAAAAACAAAAATACTTTGATCTTACCTTGAAGGTTTCAAAAAATTCGTTCTCCCCAAAACATCAGAAGATTTCAGAAAAATAGCGAATCACCTTATATCTTGATAAAAATGAATGCATTCTAAATTGAAATGCGGATGAAAAAACTATAAAGTTATTACAACAACCTTTTCTGTGATCAACTTAAGTAAATAACATTTTGTTTAACGATCAGTAGATATTATGCTACCTTATAATGATATTTAAACAAAATCTAATATTTACCAACCAACGAAGAAAATATTGAAGAGGTTAATCTATGAATAATTGTTACACTAAAGTTTTTCTAACATCGCGTATCAATTATAACGATTCAAAGGTGTAAATACCAACCAACCATCCGTTTCCCACCAACCTAACTTTAATTAATATCACAGCTTCTCGATCCAATCCTTGAACTCACTTACTCGCGAGATTACCAATAACATCTCATTGTCAGCTAGTCGATTCACCAAGAAATCTCGCAGAGAATTCACATTTTCCCCATGTTTAGAACTCGTCGATAGCACGCTTATCGACAGTTGAATGCTCGAACACGCAGAGACCCGAGGGAGAATCGTCGACGCGAAACGTATTCTTTATTCACCACGGCAAACGCGTTCGTTAGAAGCGGAGGAAGCTAAATCCTCGCGCGAGCTTCCATCGTTGAATTTATTGGCGCCATTGCCGCAGGTGGCCGCGTGCTGCGTGCCTGTGAATTCTTCACGACCGCTTCGGATTTCCCGACATGGCACGACGTCGTTAGTCACTGGCTCTTTGGATGGAAAAACTCTGCATTCTTGAGTTATTCTTCGATCCGTGTTGATAAAATTAATGGAAAAGAATGAGAACGTCGCAAAGGGGAATAGTGGAGTAGGAATTGCTACGTGTTCGGTGCTGGGAGAGGAATTGCGCGACGTTCAACTAAAAACGTGCAGTTATGCGAATAGCGCTGGGTAATTTGATTAAAATAATGATAAAACGGTTTAATCGTACGGTGTTCGTCATAATTATATTCGATTACGAGGGTCACAGAAATCGAGTTCAACTTAACCCTTTGCACTCCGAACCATTCTGGACGTTGGCTGTCAGCTACTCAGCGCTACTTTGTGGCAGACACGTGCATTTACAGACCCTCGTATTATTTAGTTTTGGAACCAAGTAACGTATTATAATGATATTGGACTTATATGAATTGGTTGACATCGAGAAATGTACAGTACTGTGCAAAAGTCTTAGACCATCTACATTATTGATCTTGTAACTGTAATTAAACATATTTTAGAGAAGCATTTCTTAACACTGTTAAATTCAAATTTTTCCATATTGCCTTTCTTGCGTTGGTCATGCATAATTTTATCTGGTGAAAATATGTTTTAAAAATTCTTTAACAAACAGAGCCTTGATTAAAATATTATGGAACGCGTATACAAAGCATAAAGGAAACATACGAAGAAAGCCAGAAAGGAAAAAATCAGCTTCTTAAATTGTCGATAACAGAATGGCAGGAAATGCAAAGTGAGTTTCTTAAAATCTTTTCAACAATTATCTAAAAAAAGAAAAAAAAGAAAACTGTCGTGTAGCGAAAGTAAAAAGAGAATACACAAAATATTGATCGTTTTAAATTAATCAATATTTCTCAATCTAATTAACACCTCGTGAATCTAATTCTTAAAAAAAAAGAAAGAAATAACAACAAAATAAAAATAATATTAATCCATCTTAAATTCGTTTCTAAGATAGCAAAATATTTTTTTTGCCAGGTGGTCTAAGACTTTTGCACAGTACTGTATATTATTTACAAAGAGAAGAATCACTTTTCCAATTTTCTCACTCGTTAGATCTATCTATACCGCTCGACGCTTCAAACCAGACTGAGCTCAGTTTTGAAAATCTTTTCCTCCAGTTTTAGACTTGTTTATTTATATTTATAAATCTCGCTATACAGAGGTATGTTCGCATACCGATCTTTCTTCTACAAACTCTCCTTATCGCTCTTTTCAAGTGGCATTAGAAGTGCTCGGACCGTCGTGAGCACGTTTCTCACGTTCTCTTCTGACTCAAAACCCGCTGACGTTTTTTTTTATATATCTTAGTAATTTTACTATAGTTTGATTTGATTTCTTGTGCCATTGTAGGGATGTTAGGTTGCTGGCGGGTGTCTCAATAAAGACTCACCAATGGACACTGTCTGATGAACAATAACTATTTATTGACTAATAACTATACTCAATATTACAATGCTCGCTCTCTAATTCTCTTTACTCGACTCACTCTTCTCGACTCTCAACTCTCGACTCTCCTTGACTCTCCTTTGACTAAACTCTGACTAACGCTCACGCGCATTTTCTCCATTCATTTATTCCCTGATTCTCTCTTCTTCTATTTCTCATTCCCAGAAACTCCTCGGTCACACGATAATCCCTGTCACTCGGTCCAAATACTCTTTTCTCGCACGTCTATCGCTCGGCCCAAACACTCGTCTCTCGCACTTCGATCACACTGTCCCAAACACTCTTTATTCACACATCTATCACTCCAGATTAACACTAGAACTACCAAAGTGGTCAAAATGACACATCCGTAATTTTTTACAGAATCTTTATAAATTAACTATAGTGCCTTTGAGCAGATTTTCCGCGATTTTCTATTAAAAATATAAATAAACTTCTGTCTGAATTGCATTGCATATTATTTTATATATTTTCCACTTTGATTTCTTCGGTAGAAATAAGTATACATTAATCGTCGGTAGTTCTAGTGTTAAACATTCACACTTCAGACTTACCATTCCCACACCATTTCAAGAGAAAACTTTAGGGAAACGTGCATTTCTCAAAAAGTTGCGCTGAAATAACTTAATTCCCCGTAATCACTAATAAACTTTAATGTCCCATGAGAGGGGACATCCGAGTGATATGCTAGAATTACGATGTCCCATGAGAGAGGACAGCGGAGTGTAAAGGGTTAATAATATTTTTTATAAAGAAAGATTTATTCCTAACTGTGATTCTGAGTGAAATTATAAGGGAGATGTGTCGCGTGCTCTTGTTGAATTCTAATACTAGCGCTTTGCAGTCCTTAAGGTATTTATATCTTTTGGAAATGGGGAGAGTGAATGACCTAGCCCCTTGATGAGCCATCCTAGGTAGAGTCAGATCCTGACTCTTAGCACGGCTGACTCCCTCTTAGGACCAATATTTGCCGTGATTAAGGTTGGTCCGCGGGTCCTATCTGTTCCAGGCCTAGTCATCCGACAATACAAAATTTGATGGTCTACCAGAATCCGGAAAAAAAATTACACATTCCATTTAAAAAACTGAAGGTGACCCTAATATCTGAATAAACAAATTAGGAAATACAAAATAGATAAGACCACCGTATGTCCCCCAAAGTACCATGCAACTTTTGTATAAAACATTTTTTCGTAAAACGAATACCTCAAAAGTTATTTGAGGTCGTCACGTTAACAGACTCACCCTGTGTAAGACGCCCCAAATCTTTCCAGTTTCACCGTCTTCTGCAGTGAATAATTTCTACGAATGTAAGTTCGCACGAACAAAGTCGGGGCAATGAATTGGCTGGGATGTTCTCCTGTCTTGAATCCAATTAAAAACAATTTAGCGGCTTTTTGTTCGTTGTATTTATGCAATTCAGTATCAATATCGGAACGCTAATGAGCTCAGAATAGGAATAGCGCACGCGTGAAGCGAACTATGGACAAGTACGCTTAATAATTTGGTAAACAGTATTGTAGGTATGTTGAGTTGGCTGGAGTAAAGTATTTCAATGATCAACTTAATTTGTGAAAAATAACAAAGTCTTTATTACCGAACCTTACTCTCACACTAGTTAAAGTTAAAATTGAACTTTATCATAAATATTGTGTCTTTTTATTGTATTTTAACCAGAATCGGCGCCACGAGTGTGTTATAGGGCAAAGAGCTAAAAGGCCTGTTCAAATTGTAATGATACAATTTATTAATTACTAACATAATACACTACTACTGTACGTAATTTTTTACGATTTTCACTAGGTTGTAGTTGTTCTCAGTAAATGTGCGAAAAATGTTCAGTATCGTAAGAACAACATTTTTGATAGAAATTATTTATTTTTTGAAGGAGTATTACAAATATACGAGTTTCAAATAATTATTTATAAGTTTTCAATGTATGATATTTTTTGAAACAATCTCCAACATAAAGGTTTGGAAGGAATGGCTTTCCGTTGCACGTTTAGAGACAGCAAGTTTCAATACGATCCATCTTGTCACCTCACACGTGTCATACGACCGCAGCAACAAAGTACTGTTGTCACGTCGGAGGTGACTTACGTCCGTTAAGGGTTAATATTCTATATTTCCATCCTTTGCATTAATGACATCTCGTATCCTTTCCGGCATACTCCGTATACATTGCTCGGTCATATGCTTTATATCTTCATTATTTTCCCAAATATTTGTAATTTTTGTTTTCAACTGAGATAATGTGGTACTTTGAGAGTTGCAAACTAATCTTCTGAGTAGGCTCCAAATATTTTCTGTGGCGTTCAAGTAGGGAGAATAACCTGGCCATGGAAGGAAAGGGATGTTTTTGATTTTGGAATCGCTCATCCCCCACACAGTTTGATTATTATCGCGATAATAACGAATCAATTGCTATGTATACATCGTTATCAACGTATGTAGTAATAATTTGAACGACCAAAGACAGTTTTCCATATATGACATAACGTTATAGTCATAAAAGTGAAATTTTCGTACGTGTTTCTAATTCGATGACCAGGGTCTGTATATCGCATCAAAATTTTATAAGAAATTTGTCAATGAATTGTAATATCGTCACTGACGATTTCTTATATTTTATAAAACTTTCATATACCAGATTAAATTAATTATAACGTTACAGATATCGTAATTTCAATCGTGTAGGAATCTATAAACTCAGCTAAAGGCGGAGCGGTTGGAAATATATAAAACTACGTTAAAAAGGAAAGCGTGTGTATCGGATTGTGTTTCGGCTACGACTGCCTGCAGGCACAGTTTTCGCCGGCGATGGGAATTTTCCCAATTTGATGACCCACCATCTGGCCTGTGTCTTAACTACCTCGACGAAGTCCCGTATCGCACTCGACGCCTAAACAAAGTCCCGGTTGACAATACCGAGAGATCGGCTCTCAATACGACAAATCGTTTATCACCTTTTAATACAAGATACTTTGTTCTTACATTGAATGTAAAAAATGTATAAATATCTTCAACGACAACGAATAATTTAAAATCCAACAACTTTTATGTATTTTTCTTCCTCAGGACCTTTGGTGCAAAATGTGCGAAATGCGGGCGTAGCGTAGGAGCTGGTGATTGGGTGAGAAGGGCCAGGGAAAGGGTTTATCATTTGGCATGCTTTGCCTGCGATGCCTGTTCTCGTCAGTTGTCTACGGGTGAACAATTTGCCCTCCTGGACGCCAGGCTGCTCTGTAAAGCTCACTACTTGGACGTCGTCGAAGGCAACAACACATCTTCCGATGGTGAGACTGTGCATTTACTTTATTTTCATAAAATTGACATTCAGACACCAGATCATTTAAATATTTCATAATAGAACAAAGTATGGCACAAAATAAATAACTATAAACTTCGCTGCCAAATTAAAACTAATAGCAATTACATATCCTAAAATACTAATTCAAAAATTATAACAAATTGTTTGCTGGTCTGGTATATATAGTTTTCATACGAACATTTTATTAGAGAATAATAAGAATTTGGTTTAAGTATTTCGTTGTATAGTTCGCTATCTTGTCTTTAAATAGGGTAATTTTGAGTGAGATGGTCTTGCGAGTGAAATGACTCAATTTCTTTAATTTCTTTAATTTGAGTGAAATTCTCGATCATTATAAATATTAACACATTGACGAGGGAACCTTGTTATTGTAAAACTTACTGGGGAATAATGTTACGATCCGATAAATTCTTGCTTGCATACTTTCGAAAATAAATTGTATTCTAAAAATAGCTCTTGATTTAACACTAGAACTACCGAGATGGTCAAAATGACTGGTTTACAATTTCTTATATAAATTCTATAAATCAGCAATGATACATTTTTAGGAATTAATTGTATTTTTCTGTAACGAAAATGAACAAAGATTTATTTCCACTGCATTTTATATTTTTTTCAAATAGTTATTACTTTGAATTCTTCGGTTGAAATAGATACACTTTAATCGTCGGTAGTTCTAGTGTTAAAGTTTGAACTGAACAGGGACTTTTCATACATCGTCGTTTGCTATTTTCAAACAAAGCACGAGAAACTTTGTCATCCGTCCTCAATGTGTTAATATTATAAATCCACGTGTATTCATTATAGCAAATATATTTTTATAGTTTAGATGTCGATTCAACTTACGATCAACTGGTTCTGTTAAAAAAAAGTTGGTCATCGCTTCTAAACTTACCCTATTTAGTTTCACAATTAATTAATTTATAAACTTCCACTTCACGAATCAAATCAATTTTCTATGAGGACGAATATGATTAAATTACAAAAATCACTCGATCAAATTTCTAATTTTTATATGATAGGGTAATTTCGGTTGAGACGGCGTTGGGAGTGAAATGATTCGATCTGCTTTTAACAATATACCGAATATTACAAATTACAGGTAACCCTTCTATAATACGTCAGATAAGTTCCTAGAAAATTCCGTGTTGTATGAAACCGTGTTACATGAGACCCAGAGCCAGTACAAAAAGAGGTTACGTTCCGAAAACTTATTAAAATCAAACATTTTTTTTTAATACCATATAAGCAACTTAATTTGTATTAAAAATATAAATGTACGTATAACACAAAACGAAAAAAAAACAAGAAATATTATTTTCATTTAATGTAACCTTAATTTAATAAATTTCTTCCTCATCGCTACTCAGTAGAATCAAACGAGAACGTTTTTTCGGTTGAACGATATCACCTTCACTTTGTGAGCCTTCTTCTTCATTTAGATTTTTTTCTCCTTCTATCCTCTTTAAAAAATCTGTAATTTTGGTTTCTTTGCTGGCTCTTACAACGTCGCATTATTTTAAGGTAATTTAATTTTTAACACCTTGCACCATTACTTTTCCAATAGCTACACATATTAGCTATTCACTGCTTTTACACCGTGTCAGATTCAAAACACTGAAATATTATACGCAATTTATATTTCTTAATTCTCAGTCTTATAGATTAAAATTACAGTTAAAGATAAAATTAAACTTTATCGCAAATACAGCGTGCCTTTGTAGTGTTTGGACAATAATCTGTGCCACCAGTGTGACTCGTAGTTTCAAAGCCAAGGGGTTAAATATGTTAAACAAAAATCATGTTATCCAGTGCTGTGGCAGAAGTATAGTGTTGTACAAAGGTTGACAATTTTCTTATCGTGTTAGAGCGAAACAGTGTTACAGGATGCCGTGTTGTAGAAGGTCAACCTGTATTCTTTTTAATAATTCTTTAGCAATAATTTTCTTATAAATGTATTCTCTAAAAAAAAGTACGCCATCGCTTCCCAACTTACCCTATCTAATCCTAAGTTTGAACCACCGAAAAGTAATATTACACCTCTCAGTCTTTCCTTCGCTTAATTATCAGGTAGCAATATCATTGTACAAGAGTTAAAGTTGTTCTCTGAATGGAAAGCTATCTCGTTGGTCGTTCGATAAGTGTCTTGAATCAAAAGTCTTCGGATCAAGAAAATAGGGGGTAAGATTGAGAGGCGTAAGGAAGATGGGGCACCCCTAATTGGTACTTTCGCAGAAGGCGGTGACTCTGAGAGCGGCCACAAGGGCGGTAACAAGGCGAAGAGAGTGAGAACTACGTTCACAGAGGAACAGCTCTCCGTTCTTCAAGCGAACTTCCAACTGGACAGTAATCCGGATGGCCAAGACCTCGAGAGGATAGCACATGTGACGGGACTCAGCAAAAGAGTTACGCAGGTTTGGTTCCAGAATTCTAGGGCGAGGCAGAAGAAGCATCTGCACACGGGCAAAATGAAAGGGCAACATGGTACTTCTTGCGTTTGTTTCTTTCAGCAATATCTGTCCTGTTTAGAGCTGTCTAGTGAGAGGAGATTTCTATTGGATTCGTGTCCTCCTTATCCTTTATACGCTGTCGATTATTCTGAACTTACTTTTGCTTGTATATTTGATGTAACGTGTTAGAGATATTTCTGGGGAATGGATTTGAGAAAGAATAGATTCGAATTTAGAAGGGTTCATTTTTATCGATACACGCGAATATTGTTGATGTTGTTAATCATATAATAGTGAAAAAATATTGTGCAGTGTGACTATATTGGATTAAATCAAAAGCAAAGCCGTATTTTCTGTGTATTATTAGATTATCTCATGAGTAATATCGTTTCTTGACACTAATATTTATTTTTCATTTTTATCATTGCTTTCTATGATTTACTTCCAGCTCTTAATTTTTGAATTTATGGTTCAAAACATATTAAACGAGTTGAATTTAAAAAAATTGATTTAATTCCGGTTTTATGTGCTCATTATTGTTAAGTTTTTTATTGGTTAAAAAATGTTGTAGCGATCTAAATAGATCGGTTGGAATAAAGTCAGGAGTAATCTATGGTACAATATATGTACAGTTAACCCTCCTATAACGTGGTGAGTGCGTACCGCGTTATATGGAAACCGCGCTATAAGAAACTCGGATTTAACCGTACAAACCAGGCTAATTCGTAGCGCGTTGTATGGAAACCGTCTACCGCGTTGTATGGAAACCGCGCTATAAGAAACTTAGAATTAGTACAAATCACACTATTCGTACCGCGTTATATGGAGACCAAGAAATACAAAAGACAAGATTAAATTATAAATTATTTTTATTGAATCGAAGAGTTCACATAAGGAAATGATAAAAAAAATGAAACAAAAAGTAAACAAAAGAATTGTTTTCCAACAAAAACAAGAAAGGCTCTTGTAAAATCTTTTAACACTCATCCTCGCTGTCAAGCTCCGCGTTATATGGAAACCCCGTTCTCAGAGTGCCGCGTTATAGGAGGGCTATCGCAATTTCAGGTCGGCGTTATACGAAAACCGCGTTCTGAAAGTACCGCGTTATAGGATTGACTGTACCATTTTCTATGATCTTTCTCCAGGTCTTTACTTTTCGGATTTCATTTTTAAAGAAATATTAAACGAGTCGATTTAAAAAAAATTGATCTAACGCCGATTTTAAGTGCTCATTATTGTCGAGTTTTTTATTGATTAAAAAATGTAGCGATTTAAATAAATCGGTTGGAATAAAGTCGGGAGTATTCGTGTAATACAATGTATGTACCATTTTGTATGATCTTTTCCTAGCTCTTTACTTTTCGGATTTCTTTTTTAAAAAAATTATTAAACGAGTCGAATTAAAAAAAATTGATTTAATTCCGATTTCAAGTGCCAATAACTGTCGAGTTTTTTATTAGTGAAAAAATGTCGTAGCAATTTAAATGAATC
This sequence comes from Ctenoplectra terminalis, assembly GCA_019453375.1. Classification (NCBI taxonomy): domain Eukaryota; kingdom Metazoa; phylum Arthropoda; class Insecta; order Hymenoptera; family Apidae; genus Ctenoplectra; species Ctenoplectra terminalis. Next base: position 1,194 of record SMSQ01021704.1, on the reverse strand, counting down.
GATTGGAATAAAGTCGAGAGTATTTGTATAATACAATGTATCTACCCTATTGTATGTATTTATTATATATATGGTAAAAATCGTACAATATTAACACTTTACATATGGGTAACGAGATATCTTGTATATATCAAACTAAACTTTGTGGTCGGCTAACGAGATATCTCGTGTTAATGTTTTTTTGATTCAATCCACAACTCAAGGAATTAAAAATAATGTTTCTTGTTACGTTACCAGGGCAACGAAACCCTGCGTATTTTATTTATTTTACTAACAATTGGTTAGTGAAATAAACGAGCGTTATAATTCCGAAAAAGTAGAAAACAATCGGTCAGTATAGCCATTGCATCGGTAGATTTATGTCGGTCGTGCATCGTAGCTTATAAAGTGTTCCATCGTTGTAAAACATTTTCTTATTTCAAAGTTCGCGTTTTAATTCGTTAGGAAACAGCTTTTTATTTATTTTACGAGAACCGCCCTAATTCTAAAAAAGTAGCAAAATATCTCAAATAAATAAAGAAAATGAAAGTCAAGATGAATTATTGTTTGATGATTTATCGTATGCGCCGAATAACACTTCAGACGAAAATTAACATAGTGACAATAGCAATATTCTTGAATCAAGCGATGTTATTCTGCATATATACGTTGTATACATTTTTTTGTGAAGCGCTCAAAAATGTGCGGACCCTGGAAGCGCGTTTAGCGAGCAGAGTGCCGTATTCAATGTGTTAATAACGTCAACGATATTCGCAAACCGATCGAAATGACAAATTTATTATACTATTTGATTGTAGCACATTTTTCGATAAATAAAATTCTAGATCTGCACCTACAAAAATTTAAGTTGAACATCAGTGAGTTTGAAGAACGCGGATTGTGCTTAAAGATTCTCGAGATTATCGCAATTCAGAATCAAAGAAACGTTATTTACTGTTACAGTTCATCAATCACCACCGAATTCTACCGCGTCCACGGGCGATTTCGGTCGACACATCAATTTACATCTGACCTATTCCTTTCAACATCAACAGCAACACCATCATAGCCAGCAACCGCCGCAGCTAAGTCCAGCTACGTGCAAAAGCCCTGCGCCCTCGATTTATCATAATCACGGTAAGAATATTATAGATCTCTGCATGTATGGAAAATTTGTTGCATGAAGTTAGACATTTCTTTCGGTGCGACGATTTC
>SMSQ01021703.1:0-12979 GCA_019453375.1 Ctenoplectra terminalis | reverse complement strand
CCTTTAAAATATTGAAAGATTGCAGATAATTCATAAAAAAAGAAAAAGAAAAAAAAAGTTTGAATAAAAAGAGAGAGCCGTTATGCTGCTCAGTCTCAACAGGAAGCGTTCATTTTTTATCACGATTAAATTTTTCACGAAAGCGCAGTAATGGCTCCTAAAAGTCCTCGTTTCTTTCGTATGCAACATACAACGTAACATACAATCCATGAAACGCAGCAATTTAAATTTCAATGTTTGCATGTTTTACGAGGCTCGTAGACGCGTTCTTCCACCCCTCGGATCCCTGCGAGAGATCCATTTTTATGTTTCATATCCTCGTTAACAATGCATCTCTCAATCCGAGTAATTGAATTTTTTTCCCCTTTCCCTAAAATCCGCCATCCTTTCTCGTCTATCCCATATGAAACTATAGACGTTCCTGACTTAGCTAGGAAGCCAGCACGAGAGCAAGAGACAATGCATCAGCGAAACTCGCTCGAAAATTCCAAGCCTTGTTCGGTACAGCTTCGCTTAGAAGCGAGTTCTGTCAGCATGCGCTTCAATCAGCCTGAATTTTCGAGTAATACATCCTTGGAGACTCACCTTTGACCTGATTCCGCTTGCTAGACCGAGCTAATTTCGCGTAAGTTTGCTCGCCTAGGCAACAACTTCGTATTTCCGGTCCGGACCTGGCTGCACGCGCCTTTCCAGGGTTTCACCGGTCGATCCTTAACGAGACAGGTGAACGTGAGATGCTTAACGGGACGCGAACACCGCGAGAACGAAAACGCTCGAGACGAGAGAATGTGTTTCGATGTTACACGCAAGTTTTGGGGATGGAAGGTGGAAGAGTTTAGACGGATGTGAGCGAGTACGGTGGATGCTACTGTAAGAAGAAAATCGCGGGATCAGCGTCGGGAGTGCATCGCGTTTGAACGTTGAAAATATTTGACCGACGATACGGCTCACGAGCCTCTCCATTATTTCCACGTCAGGTTATAGCCGCCACGGCTGTATTAATTATCGAAGATGCCGACCAGAGCCGGCGAAGCAATTTTCCCCAAACGCGGCCCGGCTGGCAGCGCCTATCGAGGCGTATCGATTCCACGTCTCGAATATTCGATACCCTGCAATATTTCGTAATGGATATTCAATATTTACGATGGTGGACAAACGAACTGGGGGCCAGCAAAGCGTGGCCGAGTGTGGCAAAAATTCGCCGGTATGAAGTTCTGCGAATATTCCAGGGCAAAGGGTGAGCAAACTATCGGGCGCTGCCTCAAGGGTGCTCGATTTAGGGATCGCGAGAGAAAAGAGTACGATAAAGCGGAGTTCGCTGGTGGATCGCGTGTAATTCGAGTGCACGGGGTATTTTCTATGGTTTTTTCCAGGATCGTCGAGATCAACGTGGGATAATTTATTAAACAACTGCGATTCTGATGTAGAAGAATAAAATACTTTGTGGCGTGTAAGATACTTCTGCACAATTAATAGCTAATTAAAGTTGAAAATTTTCTACCACCCGATGCAGAGATATTTTCAAAGATAAAACGAATAAACTACTAAAAATCAACGACCAAGTCTTTTGCCAATCCGTCACCCAACATACGAATTAGTCTCGCAACAGCACGTGAAACGCATCAGCCACGAGTCGAACCAACTTCCTCGAAACTATAGCCAGAAAACAGTGCCGGAAACGCTCTTCATAGGAGCGGGCTATTCGACTGGCTAGTTAGCCGCAGTTTCGTCCGCTTAATTTGTCATCGGAGCAGAGCAACGAATTGGTTTGGTCCAAGTTGTGCAACGCTGACCCCAGCAACGTTGCGCTCACATGCACACGTATATGCATACTTTACTTGCTAGATTGGAAGGCGGCCGTAAAGGTACAATGCGTTTGAAGCCCCGTACGAGGGCCGAGCAGTCGAACGTTCAGAGAAGGGAATGAAACGAGTCTCACGGTGGGGGATGATGGCTGATGGTGGTGGAACGTTTCGCTGCGCAACAATGCTTTGCGGCAACAATGCGCAAACAAATGATTCCGCTGTACCGACCGTAATTACTAGAGGCACACGGTCCTTTTTCCCTCTTCCTCCCATCCAAACCCACCCCCTCCTCACCCTCCTACTATTCTGTGTACCCTTCGTTCCTCTCTTTCCTGTCGCTTGTTCATCTTTCCATCCGCGTTTACACTGGCCCTCCACCATCCTCTCCTCGCTTCACTCCGCCACTCTACTCGTTTCTCATTGCACTGATTGCTAAATCAACGCACTTCCGCAACGACGATTGATCCACCCTCTCCTCCGTCCATCTACCCCTGGTTCACCGGTCAGTCTCGCTCTCTCTCTCTCTCTCTCTTTCCCTCTCTGTCTCGCTCTCTTCCTCTCTTCTTCTCTCTGCATCTCTGCATCTCTCGATGCCGATTGGAACGAGGGCAGAAAAGAGTCGAGCACCAATCGAGCACGGTCTTTTTGCAGGATTTTCTTTGTGTCCGTAATGGAGAGACCGTGCAAACGACGCTCGATGCACGGAGACTTGGCCCGCGGGATTGTTGGCTGTTGGTTCCCGTCGAGCACCGCTAATTCATCAACGGCTACGGTCAACTTTTTTTGCTTTGGCTGCCTGCTGGATTTCGGGGTTTCGGTGTCGGGTTGAAGGATTCGAGGTTCTTCGAGATTATGGAGATAGAAGGGTTCCAAGCACGGGGGTGAGGTTCGGTATAGCTGGTTGATTATAGCGAGCCACGTTTCGAAAAAAAAATAAAACAAAAAAAGAAAAGGGTGGAGAGCAGTTTTTGATGTGTTTTTACCGCGGTACTTGGAGACGTTCCAAGCGAGAGGCATTTTCATTTGGTGTGAATTATATGAGATGCAGTCACTTTATTCTGTGCCATCAAGCAAATGAGATTCTAGCGACGGTACGGTTTCTTTGTAAGAAGGTGAAGAGGAAGTTTGTAGGTTCAGCGCGATCATGTATTTTTAATTTAATGATATGTCTGGAGCTTCCGCAGGAAGGGGAAACATGCTTCTTTATTCACTTGTTAATCCAGAGACTGAAGTGTACAAGACTTGAACCTCTTCTTCCAGGCATTTTTTAAAGCAAAAATTATAAATAAAACTGAAATGAATCAACGCATCGACATTCTCTTCGTTTCACCCTTTAAAATTGAACCTTTAACGATCTAACCGTAAATTGAAACGTTGTTCGTTGCACGTTTATCCAGATACTTAGGTTTCCTTCGCCGCAACACCGATTAAACAGCGCAAACACGTCCGAATTTCCGGTCCCGAGGGTAAGGAAAAAGTCCAGAGTGTGGAAGGTCAACAGCGAGCTTTCCTGAAGGCATCGCAGCGTGAATGCCGATTTCCCAGGGCTCGATAATCCTTCACTTGAGACATAACTTCCGCAATCCGGTCCCCGGACAAAGTACACGGTTTCTGGCCGCGAGCTCTCTCGAATCCTGGCTCGTGACTCTCGATTCGGACCAAGAGGTGGAAACTTGGAAGGAGACGCGAGTGAAAGAGCTCGCCAGAGACGATATAACTGGTAAGAGATGGCTTAATAACGGCGCAACCCCGGTATACACACGTGCACATGTGAATCCGAGCGGAGGGACGTTGGGTAGCGATGGGTTTGAAAGGGATTCGAGTAGATTAGAGTGAGAAAATTAGAAAGTTTTAAAGTTGAACGGATTTTTGGAGCGGGTCACTTTTGCGAGGAGAAACTTTCACGAATTTTTTGAATTATTCGCAACACAGAACGAGCTACTGCAAAAACTTCCAAAAACAAGATTAATGCTCTGCAGTAGCAAGACTTGGGTAAAAAAAATTAAAAAAATCGACCACTTAGAGTAAGAAAGAAAAATCTATCATTTCGAAACAAAAGATAAACTCATCCTAATTTTAAAGCAACAGAACCTATCGAACCTTGGACTTTTAGAATTACTCGGAAACTCGTGATTCGCAATCCCATTCCTACTAACGCGTATCAACTCGAGAGTGGTGTTTGCAACGGGCAGACTCGAGAAGCTAGGGGCACGGAGGATCGAGCAAGGGAAGGATACGCAGACGTTCCTGCGACGCCTGACACCGGAGCAATATTGAAGCAATAATCTTGGCTTCCATCCTCTTTCTCGTCGCGCCGCGTTACCGCGCGCGCTTTACTACATGAAGATATTAAACTTACCTGCCGCATGTGTGCTCGCCTCCTCTCTGGCCGGGTTGCACGTGTGCGTGAAACCGGTGCAGCTATCGTCGACCTTCATCCCTTGCTCCTAGGCTGCGCCGCTAAATAGCCTTCGGGGTAGGATATCGGCCGCGTCCGACGTCGATTCCGCGTCTGGAATCGATGAATAATAAAATCATACCCGGCAGTCGAGATTCGTCTTCGACCGAGGAACCGTCAGCGGAGATTCGTTCACGGTGAGTTATTCCCGACGATTCCTCGTGTATTTACAGAAAGAGCGATTCGGAAGTTTGGAGAAGGTATAAGAGAGGGTTGGAAGGGGATGAAGCACGTCGTTAACGTTTGCACAAATTGGAAACTGTGGGAGAGTCGCTGGCAAAATTTAAGAGAGGATTTTTGTTTGTAATTTTAAATTAGTGGTTGAACTTACACGAGAAGGGTTAAGGGAAAGGTTGGTCGAAACGAGGTGGGAAAACTGGGGCAGAAGCGTGACGAGGAATATTTTCGGAGCTGGTGTTTTGACTCGGGGTACTTGACTGGTGAAAGGGTAAGGGTGTTGGGTGCTTTGATGTTCGAGATTGTGGAGCTTGAGGGATTGTGGGTATGATGGTGGTATAATGAAGGCGATAATTGGCGAGGTGCGATGAAGCTATGGATAACTTTAGTATTTAGGATGCGAATGTTGTGAAAGCGAATGACTAACAGGTAAGAGATTTTTTATAATTCCTGGATGCAAAATACAAAAAAATGAAATATAAAATTATATTTTTATTTTATTTCATCTTATCCGTTCATATCAAATGTATATTAAAGACAATATATTAAGGGCCCCAAAGCATCAGACGCAGAAGGTATTTCAAGAAGAGACTCGAAGCACAGAGGAAGTAAAACGCAGAAAATGGAACACCATGGAATAACGCGGAGAAAGGATACGGACACTTAAGAGGAGCACTTTGCACCCAAGTGTCTTATATCGGAATAGAAGCTACAATGGAAGGTATACATACAAGAGAGGAGACAACAAAGCGGAGCGAAAGAACTGATAAAGAATCATAGAGAAAAAGAATGTCGTGTGCTCAGTCAGCGTATCTTTTAGAATGATAGAATGCGAGGAATGAAAAACTTGAATACCGCACAATAAAAATCCACCGAAGTATAAATTCCTACTAGTAGCGTCACCGTGGAAAATCCAACGTATTGATTTGAAACCCTACTTTATAATTTTAGAAATGAAAAAAAAAAAAAAATATATATTCCGATAATCGATCAACTCAACCATTTCTATTATTCCTCTTTTCTTTCTCCATTTTTAAGCAAATCCAATCAAAACACTGTTTCGTACCCGTAACTCGACACTTGTACACACACTTTTGAGTAGCGAGCAAGCAGCGTAATAATTCAACACGACCACGGAGATGATTTCTTAAACGCGACAGAGGAAACGGAAACACGAAGAGTTGGAAGGGTTGTGATACCTGTTACCTCTTTCTTTGTGGCGTCGATGACGTGGATGCTACCGGTCGAGAGTCTCGAAAGCACTTGCTTTCGGCCAGCCGAGCATCATTCACGTTAACAAGGACGACGCGAGACGATCGCGACGCGACGCGTCACAATCGGATACAACCACCTCGAATCTCGATCGATTCTCGCGGTGTTTCGCTTCTCCAGGCAATAAGGCGCTTTTCACGAGTCCCGTTTTACCAGTCGATACGCGTTTTACTCGCGCACCCCTGTTCGTTCTATTATTCAGCTGCCATTGTCTGCGATTCAGACGACGAAAAGTTTTGCCGTTGATGGTGGTGCGTTCTTAGCGTCCTGCGTTTCGTGGTGTTTTTCTGGTCGAGGGTAACTGTTTTCGATTGCATTGGCGAGCAAATGTTGCGTGAAGATTGCTGTTGATTTTTTAAATGGGCTGGAATCTTGTTTCTCCGTGGTGTTACCGAAGTTTGAAAAGAAGATTTTCGTTTTTATTCCTTTCCATTCGTTTTCCTTTTTTTATAGGCAAACAATTGTAAATCGGTTTAAAAGTATAATTGAAATACTCTCGATACTCCTGTAGCTTCGTACTCTTACCAAGAACTCTGATCACAGCATAATAAAAGAATGATAGAATACTTTAAACGTCCTCGGAGTCTCGCGTATCGTGCAATTATTAAACCGATATATTCTGAAAATTTCACACCCGAAACCACAGTGAAATGTGAAAATTAGCACGAAGAGACACGCTCCAGCTATTCCAGCTTCGTACCAGTTACAACAAGCCAGAGGCAGGTCGTCGCGAGGAGTCGAAATATCAAGGAAATCCTGAGGCAGCTCAAGCCAGTAGGCGATTAGGCGGCATCGGGCTTGTCCGCATTTCCATGCACATTGTCGCGGCCGGGCGAACGAGGGAATTTCTCTGCAGTTGGCAAGCCGCGGCCTTATATACAAGCCAAAGCCAAGTGGGCTGAGAATTTAAGGTCGAATAAAGTTGCTAACTTCGGCTGGAGACCGAGCGGAGATCCAAAAACGGCGGAATACTAAGGGAAACGTCCATGCATACGAATAACAGACGCTCTGCTCGCGCATCGAAACCTCTCGTTTGGTTGCACGCAATTTTTGGCCCCCGCTGTTGGCCGTCCTTCTTGGGAATAATTTTTGGAAAATCGTTCCTACGTTCCTTTTCCTCTTTCTCGTATTCTCTCCTTTCTTGCTTCTCGTTCTTCGTCGATATAGCGGTTGGTGGGTTCTCCAAGAGACTTTGCCTTCGTTCCACGGCCAAATGCGGCTGGTTTCGCATGCAAAACCGCGAATATCGATGCCATGAATTTTCAGCGGCCTCCCTCTACGAAGATCATTTACCAAGCCGCGTAAATTTTGAATGAGAGATCCGACGCTGTGGCGCGACCGAAATGGCGTTTCGCTGTCTCGCCAGCCGTTCTCTCCATTATATGCTCGATTTACCCTGGCGTTCCTTTTTATCCTTTTAGATTCGATAGGTAGTATGTCTTGGAAAAAAAAAGGTGTTTCGACATGGGTGATGTGGATTGGAAACATTTTTTTTAACCATTGTCATACCTTCTCAAACGTATTGATCTCGTTCGGTACAATTTGTAAGGTCTTCGTTTTAAAAATAAGATCATAGCATGTCATTGCAAATTGGTTTGAATTGTCAGAATTTCCACCAACACCAGAATCGACTCGTCCACGTCCATAAGCTTCTTCCATCAACCATCATCGTGGACATTCGACGACGTTGTTGGCGTAATCGATGCACTCTTGACGTTTCCGAGCGTCTTCGACGGTCCATTATCGTGTCACGTTCGCCGTCTATTCGATTGCTCGTAGGAAATACCAACGAGCCAGAATCCGGCACAGGTCGCGTGACCCATATGTTCGTAGAAAGGATTCTCAGGAATGTATGAGTGATCACCAACACCCCTTTCAATTCCCTCTTCTGCGCGGGGGATGGGAGGAATATATATTGGAAGCAACTATCCTGATTTCCACTATGTCATCGAGATTATCCTATCCACTTTTACGCCGCCTCTCGCTGGAATGTCGATTTTCATTTAAACATTCCTTATTTCCAACGTCAGGAAATTTAATTCCGTTTACGTGTCGCGAATATCGATATACCGCGGGGAACGAACACGTGGACGAGTTTCGCTCCCGGAAACACGCGCGTCCTCGTTTTCCACCACCATTTTATCTCCCCTGTGAAACGCGTCGTAAAAAAATACACAGGCTTTTCCTCGTGCCGGTGGAGAACAATCTGTGTATACCACTAACAAGATTTGTGTTCCATAAAAGCTCCATTGTGGGAATTTTTAAGTTATTCAAGAATTTGTGGCGCGATGTTGCAAGGAAAGCGAAAGAAAGAGAACAGAAAAAGAAAGTGTATTACTCTGACTGTATCGCGACACGCTATAATAAACCACAATTTCATCTTGAAATTTTCTCAACTAGGTCACAGCCTCACAATCGCAACCTCGTTCAAAATCAAACCAATCCTCGAAGGATGGATCCATTTAAAACTCAACACTGCCTCACCCGCGCCATCTCGACTCGACGCGAACAGTCGTGGTAAATGTAATTTTTTAATAAACTTCGCGACACGTCGTCGTCCGAGGAATATCGGTACGGGACATAACGCGTCGGTAGGTCTGCGAGATATCGGTGGCCATTATCGTTAACACGGCCGCGTGTTCCGTCGACAGCGATTCGATTACTCGTGGGAAATTCCGTCGACCCAGAAATCGTATCGACAAGCTTCGCGTGACCCCGATGCAGACTCCAAGGAAGACGAACACGAGAGCACAGGGCGAGAAGGCGAAGAAGACGAAGAAGATGGTAACCAGGAATTCGTGAGCGATCGCGGTGAAAGAATATATGGAACTGGTTACCGTGATTTCCCACGTGTCACCCAGGCCTCGGCTGTTTCCTCTCGCCGCGTCAGCTGGAATCACGAATTCGATTCCAGCCCATCTTCGCTTCAGGGAGTGTATCGTCGACGGGTGCACCGCGACGGAAAGAGAAGCGCGGACGAATCGAACGGGCGTCTCGAGAGCCGCTAGAAATCGCGGAATTTTGCTTGGAATTTTCTCTTCCTCGCTTGATAAGGGTTAGAACTCGATGTTGGGGAGGCTCGAAACACGGTCGCGAGATATGGATGTCTCTGATGTTAGACATTTGATGTTGCGTTCGAAGTATCTTCGATGAAACGAGATTTATATAATTTTTACGAATTTAGAATTTGGTGCTGTATTTATTTGTTTCATCGATAGAAGATAAGCTTATAGAAGAATCGGGAACGTTGAGAATGTTGTAATTATAAATTAAAGATTTAATACGGGGACACGGTATTCCTTTTATCAAGGAGCGCTTAAAATTGCATCGCTCCTCTAACAATAATTTTTACAAAGGGACAAGCACTTCTACGATGTTTCGCAGTAATCTGGTCGCGTATAATCACGAGAATTGAAGAGGGGATAGAAGCACGAGGGATGGGGTGATGAATCGAGAGAGACCGGAGTGGCAAGGAGCGTGGAGCAACTACAACATAATTCAAAATCTCATTAGACCACCGCCATGAGGTACAATTTTTTGCCCATTACACTGGCTACGAAGCACGTAAGAAGGACGCAGCTCTTCGCTGAAAAAGGGTTGCTTCCGCCCTTTTCAGGATGCATCCTTCTTGTTCCGGACGAAGTGAATCAGGTCGCTATATCAAGACACCTTCTTCCGATGGCTCTCTCCATGCATTCGACGTCTGTCTGCAGGAATTATCAAAGGACCGTGCAAGAAAAACGAAGCTGAGAAGCTTCGCAAAGGAGCAAGAAGCGATGGATTGACGCAAAAAAGATGTTCGTTCGGAAATACTATCCATTTCTTCGATTGATGTACGATTTTTTTTTTTTTTTTTTTCGTAATTTAACAAATTAAAAACTACGAAAAGGAACTCGAACGATTCCTGCAAAACACTATCAACTACATATCAACCCAACGAAAAGCTGACCCGCATCCAGTCGTCGTCGATCTTTGAATATTTCAAGCACAGATCACCGTCAACCACTTCAAGTAGAACAAGACGATATTGGTCAGACCACGCGACCGAACAATTTTTCACCCACCCTCCGCCTACCATTCTCGACACAATCCTTTCTTCCACAATCCACCCACGCTATAAAAAGCCCAAGATCATTCCCGCGCTTATTAATTCGCTCCGGTGTCGGGGAAGAAAATTAATTTCACGAGCGAAGTAGCCCGGTGCATCGATCAAACTCCGTGTTGGAAAACATCGGACAACCTTTTCCGAACGCGCCGCCTCGATAGATTCCACTAATTAATTTAACTTTCACAGTTTTCCAGCCACGAGGATAAAGAGGGGCGGAGCGTTCTACAGCCAGCTAGCGGAACTTCCGGCGCCGATTTACGACGCGCCGTGTTCGCGCCACCCGACACAGGGGTGGCTCGATCGCGGCCAACTTCGGCCGTTTCTTCTGACCTAACCCCTGGCCTCCCGATCTCTTTCAACCCTCCTCGTATCCGGGGGAGAGGAGAGAAGCCTGAGTATTCCGTGCAGAAGTTCCGGCAACTTTTGGCCGCATTGTTGTGGAGGCCACGACGTACAACTTGGCAGCTACCCCCTGAAAGGGGCGCGTTCGAGAACCGCCAAAGAAAGCGAGCTGTGCGTAGGGGTGGCCAGAAGATCGGCGCCGATACACAATATGCGTGTAGGCGCTGGTGCATCCCTTCCTGTCCAGAAATTGCCGGTAAGTTTTGAACTCATCTCTGGGGAAGGGAAACAAAGGCCAGGGGAAGATGTAGCTGGAGAAGAGCGTGGAAAGAGGGTCGTATGGGAGGAAAACGATAAAGTGTACGGTGATTTATTGGTACAGAGTGTTTGTTGGTTCTGTGAGGTGAATCTAAAGTTGATCGAGGGGGCGGAGTATTGAGTTCGATGGAACTTGTAGAGATTTCTGGGGTTTTTACAGTATTTCTTGTGGCAGAACCATGTTGGACGATGTAAAAAAATTAATCGAAAAGCCGAGATACTTGTTAATCTTTTAAAAACTTTTAATATCCATTCTATCCATTTGTAACGTTTAGAAAAGAGGGCATTTTTTCCAGAACTAATCTAGGTTCCGCTCAGTTTAACTCATCAACCGAGAAACCATTGACGTTTCAATACCTAACCATGTTAACGATGTTGAATCATTGCATGAAAGAAATCAGTGGCCTTCCAAACTCAAAGGGCAATCAGGCCATCGCGCTGGGGCGATTAAATTAGACGAAAGGGCCATTAAGAAGGCGGTCCGTAATCCAATAATAAATTTGACCGGTAACTACCCCGTCGAGTAAGAAAAAAAAAAAAAAAAAAGGAAAATTAACGCTCGCGGAACGTACGAGCGTTCTCCTTGCCGGGAGCGTCTCTAACGCGCATTACTTCTCGTAAGTTACAGCGTAATAAATTTCGTTGCGACGCGGAGGAGGGAAAAAAATTTTGCCGAGCGTCTTGGAAGAATTACCAGCGATCTAAATCATGCCACCAAAGCAAACGGGAAGAGACTTTACGAGCGAAAGCGAGCGTCGTGGCATGATCGTCAACGGGTACGCCTGTCGAACAGTATTTCAATACGATTTCGTTTAAGTCTTGACTTCTAATTAAATTCTGAAACTTGATTCTCGAAATTATTTAAAGTTGACGTCAGTTTGGACGTTCGCTTTGAATTTAACTGCGATTAAATATATACAGGATGTTTCGTTTATTAAGAGCACTTCAAAGAGATCGCTCATTTATGAAAACGTTCATAGACGAGCGTTAAAAATTTTTTAAATTATACTTTGCTAGTTTTTTATCCTCGTTTTTACCTTTATCACAATCATCCACTCACACACGAACGACCCCCAAAGGAAACAACGCGTTCCACTATCCATGCGACCGCATTCACCTAATCCAGCCGACCAAGAAAGCTCACAAGATTCTTCTCGGAAGCTCGTTACACGCGTGAACTGCGATCTTCGCGTAAAACGTAGGGAGACGCAGCGATGCGTTACAAGAGGCAACGACGCGGTGGTGGCTCGAGAGAGGAGATAGTCCAAGCGTAACGAAGAAGGACAGGAGTTGAAGAAGAAGCAGAAAGAAAGCTCGGGGTGTTTTTCCGTGACGCGTCCACGAGAAGCAACAGAGGAACTAGCTCGAAAGACGAATGAAAGAGGCACGCACGCCACGGTCGCTGCTGGGTGCTGTTTCGTTTCCTTCAGCCCGCTTCTTTTTCCACTCCTTGTCTCCTTACGACCGGATATAAGCGTTTCGTTAATTGCTCCACTATTTACGCCGGCTTTCCTCCAGTCGAGTCTTCATTACGTCGCGCACGGGATCTCGTTAATTAATTCCTGGGTGAACGAACCCACCCTTCGTCGTCGTTAATGCTCCCTACAGAACTTCGCTGCCACGCGCAGTCAGCGAGGCTGTTTCGAGAATTTCATCCTGACCGATTATTAGTTGTACAACAGGGATATGGAAAAAACGTGGTAGTTGGAAAAAGATGAAACTCTCAATTTTCACGATTGCTTAATATCGTGATAATTCAAACTGTTTGAATCAAAATTGAATAAAATTCGAAACGAGCAAGAGCCGACGATGTAAATTAAAATATTTCTTTTTAGAAATAATGTCGTTTAAACGGAGAAATTTATCGAGCGTTTCGCGTAACAATTTCGTGTAACAATTTATCGTTTAGTTGTTATTTTCTCTATATATTTGTAAAGTTTCTGAAAGAGGATCACGAATGGGTACATACTTTCAAGGTGTACCAATAACGATTCAATGGGGTGAAAATATTGGCACTGAGTTTCGGATCTTTATTTAATAACACCGGGGTTTAGGGGTCGGATATTTAGGTTGGCCCGTCATGCATCGCGAAGATACGAGCCCGAATTGCCAGTAATTTCTGTAGTCTACAACATGTTCGATTCCTGGGAAATTTTATACCGTATGAAAAGAGCCAGGTTAGCTGGAGAGGGAACACGCGATACCCGAAGGGCCGATAAAGTGCTGGCGAATATTTCGATGTGCTGGTAAATGTGTAATCGAAACGCAAATGCTATACAATCTTCTCTTTTACACGTGCTTTTTTACTGTTTTCCTTTTTGGTAAAGGATACACAGCGCGGCAATAACTTCGTTCGACTGAAATATCTGTTGATATTAAAAAATCTGGCTCGTAAAAGTCGCACCATATCAATGGGATACGATGCTCTGGCAATAATTTAGTTTAAAACGAAACGCTACAATATTTTATGGTCCCTGTAATATCAAATACGTACTTTAT
>SMSQ01021695.1:0-11166 GCA_019453375.1 Ctenoplectra terminalis | reverse complement strand
CTTATATTAGGGGTAATAATTCTTTGTGCATATTTTGTTTAAAAAATGATACCAAATCTCTAAAAATGTGCTACTATAAATTTATAAAATTTCTATGACAAATTACGAATCAGTCATTTTGATTGACACGGTAGTTCTAGTGTTAAATATGGAAAAGTTTTTCGCCGAAAAATTTAAGAAGTTCTGGAAGGATGGGATATTCGTGTTACGTGAGAGATGGAGAAAGGTTATAAAATGGAACATATATAATTTAATAAATGTATAAGGAAATTTAAATGTGTTGTGTTTGAATTTTCTTTAAAAATCGGCACGAACTTTCCGGACAACCCAATATAATTATACAGTAAAACCTGTTTTTGTGCGGTGGATAGGGACCGCATAAAAGAAATCGTACAAAAAAATATTCGAAAATTTTATAAATTTTTACTTATAATAAACAACTTTGTACGATATTCTACCTAAAAATTTTTTTACGCGGTGTGAATTAATTGCGGTTTATGAAATAGATGAGAGAATGCTTTCGAATAAATTAAATAATTAAATTAAACCTAAAGAAATTGTAAAAATATTTAATGCTTCATTGTACATATACATGGTGAAGTTTTCAAATTATACATTAAATAGTTTGCTGCTACTCGTCGTAATCCAAAACGCGCATCTTCTTGCGATGAATCGGTTGAAAATCGCTTTCGTCGCTTGAAGATAGGATTTCAATTGATTTGTTTTTCGGTACCATAAAGTCAGTGATTAGTTTTTGTGACGACGGTCGACCGGTCAATTGCTTGAAAACGTCACGATAGTGAGACACGCATGATCTCAGCTCTTTTGGGAATTTTAAGCGTCTTTCCGCATTGGTATCTATTTTAAGAAAATGCGTTTCCAATTTTTTCGAAATCTGGATCCCTGCATATATTTTATCCGCTGTATAGATTTGTAATGTATATGTACATTGATAGGAAACATTAAACTGGTGCTAACGCCGCTAAGATTCATATACCGCGTAAAAATAAATCGCACGAAAAAAATTGCACAAAAACAAAATCGCATAAAAAAGGACCTCACAAAAACAGGTTTTACTGTATTAATTATATAACAATATACTAGGTCATCAGATGGATGCCGGATATATCCGGCGCTCGTACCGAAAGGGTTAACAGAAAGTACCACATTACCAAATTCAAACTATCGAAAATCTCCGCATAAACTGATTGTTCCAAACGAAACCAGAAACAGTCTCTGCTCTAACCTGCGTCACAATCCAACGTTCGCACAACTTGCAACCGGTTGATTCAATCTCACCCTTGCTTCTCTCTGTTTCGCAGAAACGACGACACGTGGGTTTCAAGGAGGCTGCCACGGAGGAGCGACCAAGTAACGAAAGCACGAAACGGACTCGTTGCTTCGCATTTCCTTTCTTCTCGCCCTCGTTCCCTTGCTCTGTCTCTGTTCTCCGGTTTTCTTCTCCACGGAAGAAAACTCTGGAACGGAGAAATTGCGCACAAGAAACGTGTGTGCAACGTGCTTCCAGTTTCGACGAAGTTTCGACGAAGAAGAGGAGGAAAGGAGGACAAGCGAAAGAAAGAGGGATGGTAGGAAGAGGCGAAAAGGAAGGAGACGAGAAGAGGACTCGCCGGAGAGAGAGGTCGTCGTTCGTTCGGTTCTCGCTGACCGACCAAAATTTTCGAACCGTTCGATCGTTTCGAATCGTTGTTACGCGAGAAGTGTTCCTCGAAATGGAAGAACCGAACCGGAAGTACGGGAGGACTGGGCAGGAAAGATTCAAAGGGACAGGCGTTATAGACACGTTGCGGACAGAGGAGGGCAAAGAAGGCGCCTCGATACATTATACACTATTGACAATACACGGCCACGTTGTGCGTTCACTTTCTTCGGCTAACCCTTTCTCCGTTTAACCTAATCGACCGCCGACCGCTGTCGCTTTCTCTTTCTCTCTCTCTCTCTCTCTCTCTCTCTCTCTCTTTATCCGGATAGACGATCGACGCTCGGTGTTCGTGCGGCGATCCCATAATTTTTAATTATGTAACGCGCGCCCTTGTCTTTCCAGCGAGGATATATCAATTCGTTCGAGGCAATTGTAGGAGAATTCGTAAAGCGGTGCTGTACACATTCCTCGAGAGAGCGTTGCCGCGGCCTTTCAGTAACAATAGTAACAGACACGAAACGAGAGAAAGAAGAAGGACAACAATAATAATAATAGTAATATTAATAATAACAATAATGATAATGATAATGGTAATGATAACGATAATAATCGTAACGATTAATGATAAATAATATTAATAATAAATAATGAATAACGATAATTGAGTAAAACTAACAATAACATTATTGTTAATAATATACTATACATATGTTAATAACAAATGAATAATAATGATAATTAATAATCGCTTTGTGTGCGGGGCGTTACGATCGAATCGTGAACATTATCGCGCCACTAAGGGTCTCTCGTGGAACTGATACGGTCTTTAAATAACTGCCAAATAAAAACCAATGAAAAAAAAAAGAAAAAAAAAACTCGAGACAGGGGTGTCCAACCTTTTCACAGGTAGAAACGCAAGGCGCAGTTCGCGTAGGATTCAATGAACGATAAGAGTACAATGTGTATAGCTACTGCACGATCGACGAGTGAAAAAAAAAAAGAAACAAACTACGAAAACACGAAAATTAGGGGAAGTCTTATCGATGGTATCGCGTTTAATATTTTCCTTGATTAATTGGATCATGTTCGAACGGTGAAAAGAGGATCGAAAATCTGCCTTTTAAGATAACATAATCGAAAAATAACAACAATCGAATAGAATAAAATTGGGTGGGAGGTTGAAGAGAAAGCGATGTATAGTAGACAAAACTGCCAAGTTGGACAACCCCTGCTTTCCGTACAGACACGAATCTGAGTTCTTGGACGATCTCTTCGATATGTCCGCGACAAAGGATTTCGTATCGAGCTGCGAACAAGATGAGAGCTACGCTGTGACTAATCACGCGATTACCCTGCTTGCAACTTGCGTTCTCCGACCACACGGAAGTTCTCAATGACTGTGCTCTGACCAAGCAAAAGCTGTCCCTTGGGATATGTTCTCGTTTGAGTCGTTCGCTTAAGTCGTTACACTTTTGACGACTACTGTAGCTATGGGGGAACATTGATGGTTTGTCATAATATTTTAGTTATTTTACTACAAGCATAAAAATGCATCAAACTTTCACGCTTTCCATTTTTTAATATATCTTAATTATCTGCTTATATTAGACCGGTCAAGGGAAAACTTTGAGACATCGTCAAAAATTAACGATAATAATTTTATTAACCTGTATTTGTTTTTTCTTTTTTCTTTCAATTTTTCTACTTATTTTTATTTGGTTTTTTTTTTTTTCGAGTAAAACTAAAAGTATTTGAATTATAAATTTGTTTAAAAAACAGAGAAATGTAAGCTAAGTACAATAGGTTTGAAAAACTTGAATTAGGAACAGTGGTATAAATAAATTATAGGGCTGTTAATGTAATCTCGGCATTTGCGTATTTGACCACGGAATACCAATGTTCCCTCAGTTTACGGTACGTTTCATTAATTATTTTGTTCGCTAATTCGTAGTACGTTAGCTAATGATATCTAATTATTATCGTATTACAAACATACAAAAACACTTCCAATATATTTAATAATCGCGTTATGATATTGAAAAAGACGAAAGAATTGAAAAATTTTTAGTTGGATTATATTTGGTTATTACATACAGTAATTGTCGTAGCATTATCAGTTCTTAAAACAAAGAAATTAGCTGTTGTTGGGAAAAATAATTGTTTTAATAATTTCTTTTCTCTTTTAAATATTCAGTCACTATTTACATATATATAATTATAAATAATTAATGCTTAGAGGATTAACTAAATGTAGAGATGATTTAATTCGTAGATCAATTTAAATGACTTAATTTTTCTTAATTGCTTATCGATACGTTCATACCGCTTGTCGAATTCAATTTCTATAGACCAGACTTTAATTCAACCATTAATTTCCACCTAAATCATTATATTCACATTACCACAAGTTAACAACAAAATCAACAGAAAAGTCGTTAATTAATTGCCTCGATTTCAACGCGTTACAAATACGCATTCTAGAAAAAAGGACGAGTCGACGAAACGAGCGACAAAACGGAAGTTGCCAAGCACTCCGCGTAACCGTGGCTCGGAACAATACCTCGGTGCATGCAGACATTCGATGGTCTAGTGCGTAATCACACTGAAAACTCGTCGAAACCATGGAATTCAACGTTGCGGTGCACGTGTAGGCGCGCATTTTTTGCGTGCAAATCCGTTAGTGAATGACGTAAACTTTGGTTTAAAACAAAGTCAGTGATTTGCTGCTGTCAGCACTCTGTGTACCTCAAAAACTGCGTGAAGGATTTTTTTATGCAGCTGTAGAGACCATGTTCGCCCTCAATAGGTGCAAAACGAATTTTACACAATTTTCTGTTTTATTGAATTATGAGATTCGTGAAAATTTTTCGGGTTAGTTCTGTACCTAGTCGCTTGTAAAACCTCTGTATCCGTGATTTCAGAAATCCGCAGGTTTCCGCGGTTCAAAAAATTAAATAGAAAATACTTAAACTCCCGCTGAACCGTTTACAGTCGCTTACAGACTGTTTACATTGCGCGTGGTAAATTTTTATATCTGAACTATTATTAATTACAGTGGAGCGTCAATTATCCGAACCAATCGGGACCCAGGTGGTTTGGAAAATCGAATTGTTCGGGTAATGGAACAGTTCTGTTAATGAAACGCGTACATATACTCGCCCAGTTTATAACTGTACGAGTTAAGCCTAAAATTACTTGTTGAGGAAAATTAGGAAAGATATTGAAATATTGAAGAAATGCTTTGAAGTAACGATATACGTTTATTAAGAAAGTTTATTTTTTAAAGAAAATAATCTTCAATTTTTTTTTTAACTATCCGAAGACAGTCTTTCTTCGCAGCAAGATTTCTCGTTCTTTTTAACAACAGTACATCCGGAATTATTGCATTCTGACTGTAGCTCGCAGCATCGGTACCGCTACACCGTATGTTTGTTTACTCTTCGAATCGATACTTCGGATAATTGACGCTCTGCTCTAAATTTTTATACGAATTACTACTGTTGTGGCTTTCGAGTGTAAGCCACGTCTTTATGAAACAAGGGTTCCGATGTTTCGCAAGCATCCAAGCTCGCTGAATCCTTCATCGCCGAATCCCAATGAAGCGNTAAGAAAGTTTATTTTTTAAAGAAAATAATCTTCAATTTTTTTTTTAACTATCCGAAGACAGTCTTTCTTCGCAGCAAGATTTCTCGTTCTTTTTAACAACAGTACATCCGGAATTATTGCATTCTGACTGTAGCTCGCAGCATCGGTACCGCTACACCGTATGTTTGTTTACTCTTCGAATCGATACTTCGGATAATTGACGCTCTGCTCTAAATTTTTATACGAATTACTACTGTTGTGGCTTTCGAGTGTAAGCCACGTCTTTATGAAACAAGGGTTCCGATGTTTCGCAAGCATCCAAGCTCGCTGAATCCTTCATCGCCGAATCCCAATGAAGCGAGCTAAAATTCTTGCGAAACGTCGGAACTTTTCTTTCATTAGGACACAAATTATACCAAGAAGCTGTAACAGTAGTACCTGTACGATACCGAACCGTGAAAGTCACAAATCCAAAATTTTTGTATTTTATTAACGTTTTATTATGCTTAATAGTTCAATTAATTTTTACCACGAATATATCCTAGTAAATTATAGCTTTCGTTACTATTTGCGGTTTCAGACATCCGCGGAATACCTTGAAACCTATCTCCGCAGATATGGCGGTTTTACTGTACTTTCAATCCATCATACGCTTTAAAATTTAAACTTCTACATAGCCTTGCAACCTAAAATTCAAAAACACGTCTGTAGATCATGAATAAGTCTACCGAGTCTATCTCAGTCTACCGAGCTAATTCAAGTGTTGAGCATAATTAATCCTCAAAACCGCGAACGTGTTAATAAAGTAATACGGGTATGTTTAACGTTCTCTCGAACTTCGGCGCGTATCTGCACGGAACAAGAGTATCGAATTAACCGTGTTAACTCTTTTCTTACTCTATCGATGTATGTCATTGTAAATTGTCGTCTTAGGAGGACAAAATTAGAATGATAAAACTGAACATTGATAAAACTTGATGAAACATATAAGATTATGGCTGATCTTTTTTTTTCTTTTTTTTTTTCTAAGAGGATTTGGACATTTTAGTGGAGGATTTCGCGTATGAGATGGGATAGATTAATCGAAGAGGCGATAAAAGTAAGATTGTTAAAAGACACGGCAGTTGCACTCCTCGTATCGTACAACGAATGTAAAGTTAACAATATTCACGTGATACATACGCGAGAAATAATAATTATCGTAAACACAAGGATCGCTTTTCGCAACTGCGTCGGTTATGTTGACGTGAAATAATGGCCGCGAGAGCGATAAGAAGCAAGGTGAATGAGGAACGAAACGAAACAATGCAGTAGTACAGTCATTGATCTTCGCATCGCACAAAAGAACCGATAAGTCTTTACTTAAAACTATCGAAAACCTACTCTATTTTTCCAGTATCAAAACTGTACGGAATGAGAGAGTACGATTATAATCGTTGAAACGACACGGAAAAAAAAAATGAAGAAGAGAAAGAAAAACATAATAATAATGAATAAACTTCGAGGTGTTCTGATTAAAATACTCAAACAAATCTGTACATAGAAACATGTTTGCATGGCGTGGGACTCAATACATCATAGTGACGTAAATAGGTATCACAAACAGTGTCAGTAACTATAAGCGTAAGAATACATTATAAGTAAGGATATAAACAGAAAATTTAAATATAATAGTATCTAATTAAAAAGCAAAAAAAAAAAAAAAAGAAAATGAGAAACAAAGAAAACCGAAGTACTTCCAAGCAAATATACAGTGTCACGTTAAAATTTTCTCGCGATACAATTTAAAATATACGAAACGGATCGTTGGCAATCCTTAAAGAATCATACTCGATAATCGTCGACTCCTGTTCGATCGTTATAGAAACAAGAACAAAGAAAAAGACAAAAAAAAAAAATAGAAAAATAAGATGTATCGCCATATACGAAGAAAACGCACGTTTATTATCGAGAGAATTTTCCAAAATTCAATCTCGAATGATTTCTTTCCGTCTTCCTGCTCATGATCGCCGACAATCATTTCACGTGACGTTAAACGCGCGCGATTTATCGGACGAAGCGGAAGAGATTGTGATAGTTCCTTTTTTTTTCTTTTTTCTTTTTTCTGTGTGTGAACAGGAATATGAACAAGAACATTGGCGAAAATATATGGCGATAGATCGAAGGATAGTTTCGAGAACAACGAAAATACATATTGAACAAATTGAACACTGAATAGACTACAAGCACAAATCTAATCGGACAGGAAAGGGAAAAGAATCGAGTTCGACGATTTTGAAAATTCGAAAAGAAGTTTCAATCGAAAAAAAAAAGAAAAAGAAAAACGTGCTCTGATCCACGACCTAGAGTAATTTTCTAATTCGCAGTTTCGTTTGCTCCGGACACGTGTATGCGAGTAGCCGCGATATCATTCTTTGTTCGAAATTGGCAGCGATCAATTAACGGTTTCGAGATCGTCGTTCGATCGGTGTTGGAAAAATTCGGTTCGAAAGCGAATTCAATTGAAACGCTGACAGGATCAAGCGTACCGACGCGCGGTTGTAAAAGAGAAAAAAGAAACAAAATACAGCCCACGCGAAAGCGTTGAAAAAAGAAGAAAAACAAAAAAATGGAAAAAATGTCGGTGTCGAGGAAGAAAATTGGTGATACCGGCGTAAAATTTAGCGAATAATTTATTCTAACGGTATAGTATACAAAGATTTTATATTAAAGAAAACGAGCGTGGCGTAGGACGCATTTTTAATACGAATGCTCATTAAGCGAGCCTAGCAAGTATCAACTAAGAAATTTCACACGATATTTGTACCATTTAAGGAGTCGAACGCGTTAAGTTTCTCCTCGAAGGATAAATGGTCGCGTGTATTAGGTTATGAAAAAACAAGACGGAGGAAAAAAGAAATGGAGTCCGTGTAACGTGTAACTAATAAGAGTTAAAGATCGATGTAAGAATAATAGTTTCATCGGTGAGCGAAGATGTTATCGTTTTTTGCGGAAGAAACATCATCGTTAATACTATCGTCATTACTACTACTATTACTGCTACTACTACTACTACTACTATCTTACGATATTATTAATACTACTAATGCTACGGAACATTATTATTATTGTTATTATTATTATTGTTGTTATTATTTTATTATCATTCTTCTTGCCATCATGATCATTATTATTATTATTCTTATTACAATTATTATCATCGCAATTATAAACGCTGCTATCACCATTATCGTTACATTGCATACGGCAATCGTCATTGTCACTGCTACTACTATCATTATCGCTATTGCACAAAAAAAAAGAAAAGAAAAGGAAATTACGCGAAATGAAAGACGGCAAACGGCGACGAGTTTTTATTTTTCGTTTCGCGTCGATCGAATCTCGATTTTGTCTCGCGACAACGGGAGCGAGAATTAGTTGTTATATAAAGAATTTAAGCAAAAAAAAAAAAAAAAGGTAATACTTTAAAGGATTCGTTATCGTGCTAAAAATTAGGCGTTGTACGTTTAAATATTAGACGTTCGGAAAAAGGAAAACACTGTTGCATATTCGAAAAAAAAAATGCGTTTTGCGTTCTGGCGAATACTTTGCTATTATAGTAGAAAGGATCGACATTCGTTGAACGAATAATATTAGACGTAAAATTTTCGAAAATTCCAAAATCGACCTTTGATCACGTACGTACAATATTCGAACGATTTTTCACGTTTCGTCGATCGACGTATCGAAGTACCTACCACTCGAAGCTCGGCTAACGATCGCGACACTGTTCTTCAAGTTGAACGTACCACACAGTGTCGTGAGAAACGAGAGCAATGTTTCTCTGTCGTGGACTCCGCACAATAAAAGAAACAGAGGAGACGCTTGCAACGACAACGGACAAAAAACGCGCAATTTTCTCAAGTCTCTTTTCGATAGGACGGCTAGATTTCTTGTCTGTGCTTCGAAGAAAAACAAACAAACAAAAAAAAAGAAAAGAAAAGAAAAAGAAAAAGGAACGCGAACGAATTTCGTTTGATCGAGCCTCGTCGACGTGGCAAACTTCGATTTTTCAAGGTCGGATTGATCCCAGTGTGTATCGTGTAAATAACTTCTGTGATAAGAATTGATTATTAATCATTGCCGAACGCGAAACCCCTTGAGATGAATATTCCATCGTTAGCGGCGCCATTCGATGAATCGATGTCTGTGAAAAACTACTATCTAAACTCTCGCATGAAATGATTTCTCGAGCATCTTGATGAGTTTAGAATTCGCAATCTCTGCTTGTCGTAAATCACGCACATACTTAGAAGTGTAAGAAAATTTCGCGACCGCCAGTTCAGGTTGTCGTTGTTGTTCTCGCGCGAATAATTCGTGGACCGAATTATCGAAACGAATCGTCGAGCGAACGAGTTATTTTTTTACCATTTCTTTGGCCAACATTAAATCGACATATTTCCAGCGCGCGCCGTGGCGGTTTTCACGTTTGATCGTATTGTACGCTTCGGAAATCATCAAAGTCGCGCGCTCATCCGGGAAATCAGTCGACTCGTTGCTCATAATTTTTCTTCGGCGACCGAAAAAAATCGGAGTCGAAACAAAAATCGTGGAACGTGGTTGATCGGTAAAATGGAACGTTAAACGACCGTTAATTCGTTCTGGTTGACTTTGTCCTGACCAACGAGCCAGTCAGTGTATCAAGTCCTTTTATTTCCGCGAACGCTCCTCGATTTCGCGGATTCTCGTTCAACCGTCACGAATCTTCCCGTGAAAAGCATATTTGGTGCGATTCACGTGGTCCGATACGCGAAATCATTTGGCCGAGAAAACGCATCGCGAAATGGTGCCGTTCGATCCGATTTTAGCTCGACTATGGCTAATACGGCTAATAGATGTATTCAAACGTCTGATCGGTGCGCGCAGACAACTGTATTTCCAGTCGGCTGGCCGGCTGACCGAAATCATCCCCATCCACTGCGCGCATTTTCTACCCTTCTGGTGGAAAAAACCGCGAGCCATCCGTTTTTTACGCGCTTCTTGCTCTGTACTGTTTTTTATCCATTTTTCTACGCTGATCACCGTCTGTGACACGTTCATAGTGAAAAGAGTCATTAGTAATGTTTTTTATGCATATCTTAACCCTTTGCACTCTTAAATTTTGTTAAGTTTTTCAAAGGACTATTGTGAAAACTTAAAGAAGAAAATGTTGTTTTGAGAAGAAAAAAAGTCATATATATTTATGATTTTTTATTCATCAAAGTAGTATGCTTTGTGTGAAGTTAAATGGAAAAATTTAGTCGTGGAGAATATAAGATTTAACTTAAACTTCTGAAGAAAATTACACGTGTCGGTATAGTGGTTTCAAGTAGAGTGTAAAAGGTTAACAGAACTTTCTATTCAAATATATATGTAGTGTCCTGCGTTAGGTACATTTTTTCCATTGGTGTAAGAGCTTTTCAATACCTCTTTTATAAAAATCATTAGATGTTGATTCAAAAATTGTATAATTTTTTGAACCAATTCTGACACTTTTTAATATTTAGAACTTACGAACTTCTTTTAGAATCGTAGTATTACCTTTTCTAAATTCATATAACATTATGTGAAACGTTCGTTTTAATTCTTAATACTAAAACTACCAAAAAGACCAGTTCATAATTTCTCATATAAATTCTATGAATTTTTAACGGTGCATTTTTTTAGCATTTTCCATAATTTCTTGTAAAATATATGATCAAAGATTTAGTTCTCTTGCATTTATATTTTTTCAAGCTGCAATTATTCTGATTTCTTTGATACAAATAGATATATTTTAATCGTTGTTAGTTTTGGTGTTAATTTTGCAAAAATAACTAATAACGTATTAAACATATTGCGAACGCTGTTTTTTTTTAATTTTTATTCAAGCTTGAGTTGAACTCTCAAAAGAGAATTAT
>SMSQ01021694.1:0-11707 GCA_019453375.1 Ctenoplectra terminalis | reverse complement strand
ACCGTTGTCAGAAAATTTCCAAGTTGACAAATTTATTAGAGTCCAGATACTTATGAGCGGTAATGTACATTGTACTGTGCTATCTAAGGTCATAAGAATCACTTAGTCCGTAATTAAATCTGATTTAATTTGTAATGAGGAAAGTTAAGTAATTCCTCGTAGCATAAAAATATGCGTTATATTTTTAATTAAACGATTTTTTTCTTTGATTAATTGGAATGAATTCTACGAAATGCAACTGTTGAAAATCTTGTGATAAATAAGATATTATATCAAATTAAATTCAATATTTATGGTAAATACATTCATATTACTAATCTACACTAATACTTTATATCCAGAGTACTTTTAATCTAACTGTATACATTAACTTTTATTCATAAATAAAAAAACTTTCATACAATTTAAAAATGTTTTTTATGTAGGGAAGACCGAAGCGAATCAGATCATTTTCTGTTTGATAATGAAAAAGTAATAGTCAAAATTTAGAAAGTTAACTTTTTATCGTAAGTATGTAATTAATCCCCCTTTAGTTTGAAAATTAATAATAATAATTTTGTTTTTAACATAAAAATCTTCCTTTGACTTAATTCTTATTTTGATCCGATTCACCACCGTCTACCCTATATACCAGAAAAAGTTAAAGGCAGCTTAATACATAATATACACATACTAAAATCTTTTTCCATGCAAAGATTAAACAATAATTAAGTAACATACTTACCAGAAATAGTTTATTGGCCGTTTAGTAGAAAAATACAGTACCAGTTGTCCATTCACGTTCGCCCAAGAATGGCGTCTCCATCGACTCCATTCAGCAACCACTCGCACTTCCTTGAAATACGAACTTTACACACGAAAACGAGAAGCACGAGCACTTGTCAGAAGTATTTTCGAAATCTTATCAAGTTCTGAAACGGAGTAACGAAACGGGAGCGCATCAACTCCTATAAAAGCAGAGATATCGCGGCTACTTTCATCAGTGAATTATTCAACGATACCAGCATAGAGTTACGGTCGTGCATTACCGCGGGCGGGCTCGCGCTCCATATGACGCGGTGCTTCGCCAACAGCTGACTGTTTGCACTGTTAACGATGTACGCTAATCGCTAATTACACACCGCCTTAATTATCGGCTCATTGTTCGTACCGCGTATATAAATAAAGTATGAGAAAGTACAGTGTCGTGCAGTGACTCTATCTACAGATGCTTGAACATTCAGCCTCCAGGCTGCCTCCGGTTCCACCTCGACATGTCTATCGTACAATTGTACACAGATGCAGTATAGAACAAAATTACAACAACTATAGAGTAACAATTATTTATAGATTAACTGGTTCAGTGCTTCCTTCATTGATTGATAAATATTGAATTTTCGTTAATGGTTAAAAAATTGTGTAACGTTTATAGATTATGAAATAAATTTTAATTGGCGATAGAAAACGTTACTGTAGACCGAATTTTCATTTTCTGTTCAACACGTTAAACGCCACGCCGATTTTGGTCGGCTTTCCGTTAAGATGTGTGCTACGAAACTAATTCAAAAACATTTGGTCGCAAAATAGTTAATAATTTAAGAAGAAAATTGTAAAGTCCTACAAAGCAAAATGGTAACTTTGATTAATGTGATTCAATAGAAACCATTAATGAATTATAAGGTATTATTTTTTGAAATTGATACTGTCAGTTCTCAAAAACCAACGACGCTTAAACGAAAATTTCAGCGTCGGTCTGCAGGGACCGGTGTGGCGCTTAACGTGTTAATAGTGAAAATAGTCAAAATTTAGAAAATTAACTTTTTGTCACAAATTCCTAATTAATATCTCTTTAATTTGAACATTAATAATAAACAATTTTTTTGAACTTAAAAATCTTTCCTTTGACAGAATTGTTATTTCGATCCGATTCGCCTTGGTCTACCCTACGTTGTTGTCTCTTAACCCTTTCGCTACGAAAGTGTTTGCCAAAAAACGTGCCCATAGCATAGGTGGCATGTGTTATATTGTCTCGCTATAACGATTCTTTGTGCTTTTATGTATTAAGTTATGTAATTTAACCTATCCGTACACAATAAATACTTATACTATACTATTTTTCCCGTTGTACGCTTGTAATTTCCCAATATGAATGCGATTCATTGAGTGCTTACAGCTGTTGATATTATCCAATAATCGAGAAACTTTAATATGCAGAAGTCGATTCGTGACGAGTGACTATAATTGCCTGTAGTACCGAAAGGGTTAACAAATATTTGATATTATTATTAGCAATGCTTGTATGATTTACAAACCAGTCGAATACATCATAAGAAATAATTTATATCCGAGAAATTATATCGGTTGAAGGCTTCGAAGTATGAAAGTTTTATAAATTATTTTTTCTGCATTTTTTATTGAACAATAATAGAAAAAATATTGGTAATATATTGTTATTGTTTTTAAGTATATTGAATGTATCGTTATGCTTTATTATGTTTAATTTCAAATATTAATGTCTTTTAATATCTTAATTTTTAATTTTAACATCTAATTTTTCAATTTTTGCAAATATTTATCGTGTGGATTATCAGAGATCCATCATGATCGTTAAAGTTCAAAATTTAGAGTTTGAAATAAACTCGGATCATTTTTGTACGCGCTCTTTTTAATAAAAGAATGTTCTCCAAAACCATTACAGATACGTTTCGCTGCATTTGCTGCCATATTTCCAAAGTTAAATTCATAATGTATGAAACCATAAATTTTTAACATTTCGCTTACCATCTTTAACCTTAATAAAATTCAAATAGTGTACACATATCAACTAAATTGAGAAAACCTAATTATTCCATTACTGCTATACTATGTTTGTAAAATACTACAAGAAGTTAAATTTTAATTTATCTCTGACAAAAAGATGCATGAACTTTTTCCAATACCTAATACTTAAAACCGTTTTTTTCTTCAAAAACACAAAACCTTTTGCATAAATCATGTTCTGGACTTTGAATTTATTTATTCAAGAAAAATTACCTGTTTCTCAATTGTATTGTCAAAAGCAGACCCTCTTATGTAAACATTCTTTACAAGTCATACAAATATTAGAATTTTAATAAGAATAGCATACGTGACATTACGATAAGCCATAACTATTATTACCTTTAACACATCTTAGAAATCATGCGAGTATTAACATACAAATGTAGCTTTGTGATCAAGTTATGATGCCAGTTTTCTAAAACGTTCCAATCCATTTGTATTAAACTTACTTAAATTTATGATGTGGAAATATGAGATATAAACGTGTCCCGAATCAAATGTATTTCTGGGAAGAAAATATTTTATGACTGTGTAAAACAAAACGATCGCCTTAATGTTTCGTGTTACGAGATCTTTCGTCATTTCGAGAAATTCAATTAAAGGAAAAGCAAGTGATCTCAGCAGTAATGTAACGATCACAGAGTGTATTCCGAGCAGAAAGCACGTTTATTGTATAAAATGGCAAAGAATTTTTGACAAAATTATTCAAATATTCCAATATGAAATGACAGAATGATCTTAACACTAGAACTACCAAAGTGGTCAAAATGACACATTCGTAATTTTTTACAGAATCTTTATAAATTAACTGCGGTGCCTTTGGACAGATTTTCCGCGATTTTCTATTAAAAATATGGATAAACTTTTGTCCGAATTGCATTACATATTATTTTATATAGTTTCCACTTTGATTTCTTCGATAGAAATAAGTATACTTTAATCGTCGGTAGTTCTAGTGCTAAATGTTATTAAATGAAATAACACAAACGACGTACCAGAACAGATGTCCGTGTCCCATGTTTTAAAATACCGAACGTGTAAAAAATCAGACGGTTTGTTATGCCCTTACGATTTAGAGTGATGTGTTTAGTAATTATATACAATTCAATCACCGAAGTTGGTAGAACAAACGGATGTGAGAAGATCCTCTTTTATTACATCGTTACACAAGGTGTCTGCGATAACTCTGAACAGTCCTTTATTTCCTATAACGTATTGCAGACAGAAAAAAATTTTTTGTGAAAATTGCATGGTACAACGGGACACGTTTTTTGACGAAAGTAAATTTTTTTTTTCACTTCATTATTTAACCTCTTAGGCACGACGCGCCACTACAGTGGCTTTCGCGGATGTCATCTTTCGGAACGGCGCGCCACTGTAGTGGCTCACTCGCTCACCGTTTGAATTAAATAATCGTCTTTGTATGCATTGTTAGAAACTTCTTTTGTCTTTGCATCGATTTACAGCACTGTTAATAATACAGTCTTTGTTTTTAATACGCCAGTGTCAAGTATGAATTGTTGCTTTTCACTCAAACATACCATTTGGTCTTTTTAACATATTCTTATAATTTGTTAGAATCTCTAACCGCAAAATGCCGCATCGAAATAGAAAACGAGGGGCAATTTGTTACAATTCAGGAACCGACTCGGAAATAAAAAATGATCGTTTATACGAAGTTCGCGTCAGACTCTGCCGTCCAGGGAAATAGCCTCGCGCAGAGTTCAGCGGTTCCTAAAAGATTAATAGGATATGAAGGTCTACATACTTTCCATCAGATCATTTAGTAGTGCTTCTCAATACGAATTCATCACCCATTCGTGTACATGATCGAATGAATTATGCATAATAAAAAATTTGATTATTCATATGATACAACCTGCAGGTATAGATGTTACAAACATTTTTTTTCACGACAGTTAATTATTTGCGATTTTTACGAACGATATTTTGTTTAAAGTTAGATAATTTATACTTTTGCAATCAATTATTATATTTTAGTACTCAAATAAAAAAGTCTTCAGAAATATTTTTGTGATAATACAGTAATTTATTGTTAATAATCACACAAATAATTGTAATAAGATTTACAACAATATATACGTTTACATAGGATACAACAAAAATGAATCGATCAATTTTACCAACAATAAAATGTATAATTACTTAATAATAAATTCTACCAATAATAAAATGTATAATTACTTAATAATAAATTCTACCAATAATAAAATACATAATAACACAATTTAAGGATACAATAAATTTGATTTCAAACTATTATGAAAACATTCGCGCCGAATATGTTTCAATTTCCAAGCGAAAGCAATTCCTGTAACTCTCGACTCGTATAAATAAAAAAATATATTCCATCTAGCTAAAACTAAAACACTGAAAATATTTTGCAGGTGTCCATTCAGCTTTCGACGGCGTTTACGAAAAATTTGCATCGAAAAATTTCTCGAACTTGTGCGCGCAACTCTTGGGTCCGAGCGATCTCCCCCACTGCGCCGATGAGCTACGGTCGCGTGGCGTTATTCCTCTCTCGGACGTTACGGCGTGGGGATAAGGCGTACTTTTCGGATCGAAGTTTGTATAACCTTAGTCTGCCGGCATAATTTCGACATTTATTATACTATTTGCGCCATTATGCTTCTAATTAATAACTTATTGAACATTATGAAAATAAATTAAGTAATTTTTGTGTTTACTATTGTTGTCGATTCGATTCTTAGCGGTTATTTAATATTTTGAGTTAATGAAAGAGATATTGAGAGTCTATAACGCAGTTTAGATTAGGTTGGGATATAATTCTGTTTTACTTAGACCGATTTGTTTTAAGTTTGTCATTTTTATTTGTTACAAATAATTTGTTTGAAAATAGAAGGTCGAGCTTCCAACTCCACTGCCTTTAACGACGAAATTGAATAATTCTTTGGGAGATTGGTAACGTTTAATTTATTTTATCGAAGATAGTATGCCTTTTTATTACTTTTTTTTTACTAAATTGTTGGTAATATGTGATATATAATGAGTATAGAATAATATCGTAATATAACTGAATTAATAATTTCATAGTTTGTCTAAAAATATTAAGACGAAACAGGAAAAAATTAAACATATTGCTTCTTTGTTTTATAAATATTAAATAGTTCATTTCTTTGATCCAAAATTATTTTAACGTAAAATCCTTAATAATTTCATGGTAATAATTTAGAGTCTTTAGATTTTTTCGAATTTTATTACGTGTTAACGAAAGATTGGAATGACGCATATTTTTTGCATGCGGATCATGGTTATTTTTGTAGAGTCAATTATTAGATTTCAATAGCTTTACTAGTCTCACGAAACAGCGAGAACTGTAAACATAAACAGCCTTCGACGCGAGATCACCGCGAAAGCCGCGCCGTAGTATCGATTATATATCACGCCACCTGTGCGTGTTTACAACACGAACTTCGATTTTCGCAAGCATTCTCGAGAGTTTGTAGAACGCGTGGTTGTTTACAATTAGAAAATACGAACAGATTAACACTCTCGCAGCGAATATTCGCGACACGGTTCTCATAGCTTTTCGAAACACTTATATTACGAACAATTACTTACAATATTCATGAATAATATTTTATTCGCAGTATTTATTTCGAATTTAATAATTATTTAGAATTTTATTTTTTATAATACTGAAATAATAAATTGGTTAATTAAAAATGAATAACAATGATTTGTTAGATACACAAAAGGCAGTATTTTGTTAAACAAATGCTCAATAGGTAGATAAATATTAAAAAAATAGTTTCGAGTTATTCTTTAACGTCCCTTCTTTTTCTTCCACAGGTTTTTTGTGGCCGCGCGCAATGTGGTCGGTAGAGTCAGTGTTTGTTTTATAAAAGTTTTTTATTATTTGTTAGAGCATAGTAGCTCTATATAAATTAATCATAATGGTCAATTAGGGAATTAGAGTCAGTGTTGTTGCGTAAAAATTGTATCACGTAGATTTATACGCGAAATTAGAGTCAATTTGTTCGCCGATTATAATTGTACGGTCGCGTTCAGATAGTCTTATTAGATTTTTTTTACTTTATTTAAAATATTCGTTATCGGTATTAGAGTCAGTGCCTGGCTGGAAGGAAACCAGCAGGGCTCTCGAAGTCAAAGTGTAAGTATCTTTGTATTTTAATTAATTATACATTTCGTACTTTGCTAATTTTTTTTCTTTTTTATAAATTTTGAGGATATTGGACATTTGAAACAATCTAAATTTCAATTTCTCTATTAAAGTTAACCCTCTATAGCACCGTGTGACTTTAGAGTTACATACTCGTGTATTTATATTTAAAAAAATTTATTTCATTTAGTTATCACTGTACTATTAAATTTTGTTACTGTGTTAGTGTAATGATACCACAATCCATCTATAGCTATTATTATTTTAAAAATTTTGCGATCAAAGTAAAATACTATAATCAATCATAGTTCTTTTCTCTGATAAACAAATAAAATTCGAACTATAGAGGTTTAAAAATTTCCGAATAATCAACCCCATGACTTTAGTAACATATAAAAATAATCTTTTTTTTTTAAAGATTTTCAGAGCTTCCAATTATATCCATGGGTTAATGACTGATGACTTCAAGACGCCTTCCTCTGGTTGTCAGCAGGTATGAGCATTATCGAAATAATATTTTAGTCGGATAATTAATTAAAGCAAATATTTATTTTATAAATAATTATTGAACCAAATTTTTATGTAAAATAATCAAATGGTTGGTGAATAGATCATTTGGAAACAATTTATTTAGATAAAATTTTCAAATTTATTTGCATACATCCTCATTTTGAAATTGAATTACTTTATTTTAAATGGTTATTTTTTTATGTTTGCAGATGACTTCTCCTTTGCTGGACGACTTCTTCTTTGCTGGACGACTTCTTCTGTGCTGGACGACTTGGCCTTCACAGGATGACTTCGCCTTCACAGGATGACTTCATCTTGACAGGATGACTTCGCATCAATTGGTGAGTCGCATGCTTTTTGGTTCCTCCGGTCACTCAATCATGTCGTGGGATGAAAGATCCAAATCGGCACGGGTGACTGGTTGTATTACATAGAACTTTCGCAAGCACAGTGACCATGGGTATACATTATACTCACGAGTAGTAACATTTTCTGTATTTATATTGTGTTTTACTTATTAGGTATTGTTAGGGCTTCTTGTACATCGCGAATCATTTATATTAATTATTTAACTGATTGAAATTAATTGCAAATATTTTTTAGATTTAAAAAAATTAGAATTTCTATATCTTTGTATTAGAATTATGAATATCTCTATATATAAATGAAATCTTTTAATAGCTGAGTATTCTAATACTTCATTATTTTTGGAATGATTTTATTTAACCCTCTATAGCCCGAATTTTGTCTGCTTATTGGAGAAAAAATTACGATTGATTACAGTTTTTCACTTTAATTTGAAAATGTTTTAACTAATAATTACTGTAGATGGATCGTGGTATCACTACGGTAATACAGTAATTAAATTTAATGGTGGAGTGATAACTAGACAAAATTAATTTTTTCAAATATAGATACATCAGTTTCTAACTTTTAAGTCACACGGTCCCATAGAGGGTTAAACATATTTCACCGTATAGAAATCGAATTGTACCCTCCGACTTCATTACTCTGAGAATTATTATTATTTCAAAATGATAATTAGTATTTGTATTATCATTTCTGTGATAATGTATAATATAATAAATCATATTATGTATAAATTAGTATTTTGCATAATTGATTATTTTCTAGCTTCATTTTCTATTTAATAGTAGTATTGAATCATTTGATTGACATCGTTATATTTAATTTGAAATTTTCTGTGCGATTTGAGGTACAGAAACAATAATGTTTATTGTTAGTAATTTCTGAACGAAAATAATGTGAAATTTAATGTACAAGAAGACAATTCGCGTATGGTAGATTTCGAAGTCAAAGCAACAGGTTTCAAACTTTTGTGCTTTCAAAAATGTGCTTTGACAAAGGAATCATCCAAGAATATTTCAATTAATATTTAACTTATAGAGTCATTTGTTCTATTCTATACAGTCTTAGATTAAATTCAATTTTTCTCAAGAAATAAATTAATGCTTTATTAACAGATCTTTTCTTATAGTTTTAATAATTCAATTCAATTCAAGTAATAAAGTAGAGCCATTTTATTTAAAATCAAATACGAAAGATAATCACAGAGAATTAGTCCGCTAGAAGTAATATATATGCACTGATCATTTTTATTAGGTCATGATTTTCAGGTTTAACCCCTTCCGTGTCTATCGCCGGGAACTCACTCACGTGCCCAGGTGCTACTTGACCGAGTAAATGGTGATCGGCACGATGAACGTAGTTCATAAATCATAATAAATTTTCTCAGCGGCTGACAATGCGTTAGTGTATCGTGCACGATGTATTTTCCACATTGTGTGTGTGTGATTAGGCTGTGGAAATGCGTCGTTTAGACTCAAATCTTACACAAATCATTATATCATTACAATATCATTACAAATCTACTCTCAAGTAGAACAATAAAGTAAATACTTCAAAGTCGGATTCCCGATTGGACTTATAATTAAACTATATTAACACTAGATTTACGGAACCCGTCAATTTGACGCAGTTCAAATTTCGCGCTCAACTTTAACAATCATGCGTGAGAAAAATATAAACTCAAAATGAAATTTATATAGAAAAATTGACTAAATAAATTTCTGCTAATAGAAATCTATTAATTTGAAGTAAACCGAGCTAATGATATTACAAAAAATTTGTATTTCAATGTATCCATCAAAATGATCCAATCAATGCCCGTAAACCTAGTGTTAAAATGGTACCAAATGTAGTACCATTTAACCTAGTTCTCAATTAAAAATAGTTCAATTTAAGATAAAGGTAGACGCGTGTTCTTATCGCGTTAAACGCAATGATCGCTAGCCTTTGTCAGCCGATTTCAGTAAAATGATACCTATATTAGAGTGTGCAAGGTTGTATGCCAAAACTCGGGTGTCGGAGGCGTCCCGGGACGTTCTCTCTAGTGTAGGATATTGCACCCGGGTTCTTGTGTGAGAACCGTGGAGCGATGTGTGTTGGTGTGCCTGTTTTGCTATTTTTTAAATATAGGAANAAAGTAGAGCCATTTTATTTAAAATCAAATACGAAAGATAATCACAGAGAATTAGTCCGCTAGAAGTAATATATATGTACTGATAATTTTTATTAGATCAGAATTTTCAGGTTTAACCCCTTCCGTGTCTATCGCCGGGAACTCACTCACGTGCCCAGGTGCTACTTGACCGAGTAAATGGTGATCGGCACGATGAACGTAGTTCATAAATCATAATAAATTTTCTCAGCGGCTGACAATGCGTTAGTGTATCGTGCACGATGTATTTTCCACATTGTGTGTGTGTGATTAGGCTGTGGAAATGCGTCGTTTAGACTCAAATCTTACACAAATCATTATATCACTCTCTTTAATTATAAATCTTATTTATTTCAATATCATTACAAATCTACTCTCAAGTAGAACAATAAAGTAAATACTTCAAAGTCGGATTCCCGATTGGACTTATAATTAAACTATATTAACACTAGATTTACGGAACCCGTCAATTTGACGCAGTTCAAATTTCGCGCTCAACTTTAACAATCATGCGTGAGAAAAATATAAACTCAAAATGAAATTTATATAGAAAAATTGACTAAATAAATTTCTGCTAATAGAAATCTATTAATTTGAAGTAAACCGAGCTAATGATATTACAAAAAATTTGTATTTCAATGTATCCATCAAAATGATCCAATCAATGCCCGTAAACCTAGTGTTAAAATGGTACCAAATGTAGTACCATTTAACCTAGTTCTCAATTAAAAATAGTTCAATTTAAGATAAAGGTAGACGCGTGTTCTTATCGCGTTAAACGCAATGATCGCTAGCCTTTGTCAGCCGATTTCAGTAAAATGATACCTATATTAGAGTGTGCAAGGTTGTATGCCAAAACTCGGGTGTCGGAGGCGTCCCGGGACGTTCTCTCTAGTGTAGGATATTGCACCCGGGTTCTTGTGTGAGAACCGTGGAGCGATGTGTGTTGGTGTGCCTGTTTTGCTATTTTTTAAATATAGGAATAGATAGGATAGGTAGTATATTTTCTGGTATGATGTGTTAATTATAAATAGTGTAGGGATTTTAGGTTGCTGGCGGGTGTCTCCATAAAGACTCAACAATGAACACTGTCTGATGAACAATAACTATTTATTGACTAATAACTATACTCAATATTACAATGCTCGCTCTCTAATTCTCTTTACTCGATTCACTCTTCTCGACTTTCGACTATCGACCCTTCTCTGACTCTCCTTGACTCAACTCTGACTAACCTCTACACGCATTTTCTCCATTCATTTATTCCCCGATTCTCTCTTCTTCTATTTCTCAATCTTTTTCACTCTGCTCAGGCATTCCCAGAAACTCCTCGGTCACACGATATTCCCTGTCACTCGGTCCAAATACTCTTTTCTCGCACGTCTATCGCTCGACCCAAACACTCGTCTCTCGCACATCTATCGCTCGGCCCAAACACTCGTGTCTCTCGCACCTCGATCACACTGTCCCAAACACTCTTTATTCACACCTCTATCACTCCAGATTAAACATTCACACCTCAGACTTACCATTCCCACAGTAGGTAGGGCCGGGCAGGGTGGTCGCAGTCTCCGATCGGGTAGGCGCTTTTCCGCGTGACCAACCTGTTTCAGGAAATTTGATTTGATCGATCAACGGTGAATATCGACGCGAATGTGGATTGCCATTTGCCTTCGATTTTACCAGGTTGATTTTTCGAATTTGGCGAT
>SMSQ01021692.1:73994-91326 GCA_019453375.1 Ctenoplectra terminalis | reverse complement strand
GAAATCAAACATTTATCGAAACGCTGTACAGTACGCTTTTGAAATCGATCAAAGATAAGGTTAAAAATAAGATCAATTCGATAATTCGTTTCGATGTATATATATCTTTTTCCTATTCTATTCGTTTTTGACGCGCAGTTTGCGGGCTTTCGCTCATTACTGAAGCGCGAAAATTTATCTAAATATATTCCGATCGTNCCATCGATGCTCTCGTCTCAAGAGTTTAACGTTCGGTTGACATTTCGTTTGACCGATCTCGTGCTCGATACTCGATACCGGGCAGAGTTTCTTGGTCCCGATAGAAAGGCGTGCCGAGACACAGCTCGTAGCGCAGCACCGAATACCTATGCGATCGATCGAGAAGAAAGAGGAAAGGATCGTCGATGCCGGTTACCGGCGACACTGACCGTTCTCGTACTTTCGCCGACCAACCGAGACGATAAATACTTCGAACGAACGCCTCGCGAGAAATCGATCGCGACGTAACCGAAGGTAAGCTCGTTGGCGAGCGTCGCGTCGTTGGCGACCAGAGAGGTAACGCTGAACGGAGAAACGAAGCAGAAGCGAGGGTGGGTTATTGTATTTTCTGAACCGGGCCTTCCACTCGGAAACGATCGAGCGAGGCGGCAAAAATCTATCGGTAGCCACCGGCAAGCCTGGTCTTTAACCTTTCTCGTTTTATGCCTTTCGAAATCTTGGACACGGAACTATCGACAGACCGATACGCGTCGACACGCCGATCCGTGACAAAGAAGAAGAAGAAACGATAGCGTCGCGAGCACACCGAACAGGAAAGAGGGAAGCAGGCCAAGCTCTGGCCCGTAAACGGATAGCGATAGTCGCGTACGTGTCGCTGTGTGCGAAGCGACCGACTCCATTCGTGGCTGCTTGATCGTTACTATTCGGTGGAACACGAATAGAACCGACCGAAGACGGACCACTGAAGGAATAAGAAAGCGGCGAAAAGCCGGACCAGGGATGGCGAGGGTGGAAGAGATGGGAGAGGGAAAGAACGGAGAATCAGGGGAGCCAAAGGCGGACAGGAAGGTGAGAATCCAAAGGCGAGAAGACGCGAAGAAGCAGCCAGAAGAATAAGAAGGTAGAGAAGAGGACGGTGAAAGGGAAAGAGGGCCCGAAAAGGCCACGGAGAAGGAGAAGAAGGCATTGTTCGCTGGGTTGGACCCGGTGGAACCCTCCCGCTGCGCAAGTTATTTGCCACGATTCTCCTTCATGATTTTTACTCTAATTTGTAACGACAGGAACAGAGCACGCGAGCCGCATTCCTACTCTGTCGATCCTGCTCGTCCCCGTTGTCCTCCTCTTCTTACGTTTTCTTCGCTGTTGGCCGGATCGGGAGCATCGGTTCAAGAACAAGATCCTACCTACTATTCGGAGCGGCGTCCATCGGCTCTGCTTGTTCGCGTTGCGTCCAGCGGGGGCCGACGGAGAGAGAAAGAGAGAGAGAGAGTGAATGGAGCGAAACAGGCCACAATGGACTCCCTATGATTTCGGTAGCGGTGTTTTTTGTCAGCGGCAAACAAGAGCCTGCCATGGTTAGCCTTGATCGATGGCTGAACTTAGCTGAGTAACCCTCGGTTTAATTAATTCTTTAATTACTTTTCCCCGAGCGAACGCGGCAACGGAAAGGGATCCGCGGCCGATTTCTGATTTCTGATCTCTGATACGAATACCATCGTACGGTAGCGCACGCTGACTAACCTACTCTTTTAACACCGATCTCCTATACGCGTCGGATCGACCACGATATTACGTTCCTCTTCAACCATCTATCGATCGCCGCCAATTTTACTAATCTTTCCAGTTTCGTTGCGAAACATCGTCCCTTGCAACGAATCGTGAAAATTATCCAACTTTCGTACGAGTAATCGAACGAATCGCAACTCGAATTCGCCTGTGCGAAGGAGGCGTACAATGTCGATGCGATTTTCCAGACGATTTAACGTGTACGGTGGAACGCGACTCGGTGCAGAGGTGTTCGCGTATTCGGGTAGCCAGGCTACACGATATTTACCACAACACGAAGATACCCGTAACATTCGTTATGCATGGTGTGTTCATCCGTCAAGGTGGTTAGCACGCAGGGGGCCCATGCGGTGCGAAGAAAAGGGCCACGTCGTAAAATTCGGCAGGGTAGTCGATCATTGTTCTTGGAGGCAGGGCCATTGCACCGCTCCCCTTTCACCCTGTTCCTCTCTTAACCGATTCTCTTTCTTTCACGTGCCTCGCCTCCGTCCGACAGCTCGTTACACATCTTTGAAGCATGTTTTTACCCGTTCGTTTAATAACACAAATTACTTACGCGACGTTACGGCGAAACGCGGCCAAATCCGATCGTGGAACGAGCTATGCCAAGGTAACGACGATATTAGCGACCTGTAACGACACTAAAGCGGTGAACGAAATTAAGGTATATTAAATGTCGCAACCTGGTCCCTGCACGCGAGATAACGAAGCGTGGAAAACGACCGAGCCGATCCTTCCGGGTAAACTTATTACTTTGACACGCACCGATCTCCTTTTCGTACCTACGTATCTCTCTTTCCGAATGTTCCATCTATCACGGTTTAATTTTCCAGATTTTTAAACGTTGTCTATCGTTGTCTATCGTTGTCTATCGTTGTCTATCTTGAAACTCGCAAAGATTGTATCGCGTCAGAGAATTCGTTAAAAGTTTTATAATTCGATTAATCAATTTGTAGATAAAAAGTACACCGCGAGTAGTCGTACAAGTTTCGAGTGATTTCGAATTGAGCTAAGTCACGACGATCGCGATACGCCATTTCTTGCCCCGACTTATACGCGGCGAATCTAACGTTTCATCGTACTCGACGCGATACGACCATTTCAAAAGCTTAATAGTTATATTAGCTTGGCAACCAACCAGTGAAGGACGCAAAACACGCGTCGCGAACGTCGTCCAAAAGGTAAGGGACCAATAGACACGAAGGTATCCACGTTCTCGTATAAACGTAGGGAGAAAAGTGGCGTCGGTTCCCAAGGTGTGCGCAATAACGCAACGACTAACGGCGAGCTTGGTTTCTGTTAATCAAGGAGCGGTGTTTCGGCGAGGAAAGTAAATGGGGGAAAAAAGGGAAAATAAAGGAAAAATAAAGGAAAAAGAAAGGAAAAAGAAAGGGAAAATGATCGAGGACGAAACGTATCGCGGCGGCTGGAAATGCAGGTACGAAACGTACGAGCCGTTTACGTTTACGGGCGCGTGTTGGCCGATCTCCGGGCCTAAGGAGGCGTTAAGAGGGGCAGCGTCGTAAAATAAGGCGGCGACGTGCTAGATACGAGCTCAACGGCGCATCGTAAAATCAGTCGATGTCGGTGCAACGGCATAATTCTTCGGGCTACCTCGAGCTACCTCGAGCCCGTGAATTTTCGCGACCGCTTAACTGCGGAA
The DNA here is from genome assembly GCA_019453375.1 of Ctenoplectra terminalis. Classification (NCBI taxonomy): domain Eukaryota; kingdom Metazoa; phylum Arthropoda; class Insecta; order Hymenoptera; family Apidae; genus Ctenoplectra; species Ctenoplectra terminalis. The sequence continues at coordinate 87,899 of SMSQ01021692.1, read as the reverse complement.
AGGAACAACCCGTCCATGTTATGCGGATGTAATTGTTGGAAGCAGATGTTCCTATTCACGATGTTTGTTGCTGCGGTTTCAATTCCGTTCAAGGAAAAGAGTCATGCGCTGATGTTGCGTAAACGCAGAAACCTCGTTTCTTTCTTCCTCTTCGAATCTTTTTTACTTTTCTTTTTTTGCTTTCTTTCTCCTGACCGTGCACAATGAAAACGTCAATTCGAAAGGACACGAACGGCTTCAATTTTCGAATTAGCTCGAGGTCGCGGAGCCTTAATCTTCGTATAGGGATGGTTGCACGAATCCGTGGCCGAATAAAAGGCACGCAAGCCTCTACGCTATGATCTCGATGAAAAGGAGAAGACGTTAAACGGGACAGCCTCGTAAAATTAGGCAGCTGCGAGGGCCAACGATCACGGGACACAGGACGTTATACCGAGGCTCGTAAAGCAAGCCGCAATCGGTTGCCAGATAATTTCTTGCTCGCGACAAATTTTACGCAGCGCGATCGGTCAACTGCAACTCTTTCGCTGAAAGTTGCCTCCTGCGATGAAACTGCGAAGGCTCGTGTCCAACGACGACGACGCTCGAATATAAATTCCAAAGCTGCTCCGAAAAAAGAAAAAGGTAAGGAAAAAAAACGTTAATCGAACCTTTGACCGCGAGCAAACCGTTTGGCGAGCTTAAAGGGCCCGGCTTCAAACGAACGGAACGACATTTAAATGCGCTCAAATTCCATGGAATCCGGCATCATAGAGACCTGCCAGAAAACGAATCATATTTCACGGTTTCAACGGAGGAGAACTGGACGGGTCCATCGGACCGCGGAAAGGGAGACGCAGATGTCCGTGAAAAGGTAACGATGGAAGCGACAGTTTTGATAATCGGTGTGCGCGTTCCGTATAATGCCGACAAGAGGCGTAGCCGGCATCGACCGCCGAAGATACGACACGACGTTTCTGCTTCTACTCGGAATCATCGTCCCGATCGCGTCTTATCCGAGCCAGATCTAACTTCTATCTGTGTTCATCTGCACACGCTGGACACCGTGCCTCTGTGTTTTCGAGCAAATGTTCCATTCCGATCCGCGTCCCTTGGCCCGACGAGCATTTTTAAGCTCTGACGCGAAAGTCGCCGCGAAACGCTTGAGATTGGAAATCAAAATAATCAAATGTTCGAAGATGTCTCTCTTTCCTGACTTTTCCTCGAATTACACGACGCGCGCGGAACGGGTAAAGCGAAAGCTCGCGAATTTTAGGAAACAGATCCGCAATGGATTTTAGACGAAATTTCGCGTCTCCTTTGGTAGAAGACGAATCGTTGGACCGATTCGCGCCACGGATGCTCGCATGCACGATGACGGGATCGTCGATGCTTGAAAGAAGAAGAGAAGGCCCCAACGAAGCCGTTTCACTCCTCCTCTGGATCCTCTTCTCTTCTCCGCGCCGCTGCTCGGCCCCATCAACCTTCAACGTTCGCGTTCGCGTTCGCGTTCGCTTCGAGCTTGCGTGCCAGTCAGCATTGGCAAGTAATTTCTTGCACGCAATTGCCCGCTACTGGAATTGCCTGGTAGGCGACCTCAGTCCGTCAGTCATTTACTTTTTAAATCGAGCCTGCCTACCTACCTACCTACCTCTACCTGCCTGGCTGACGGACTACCGGGCTGACTCGCTCGTATGGCTGTGTTTTCGCACAGCTCGTACACGCACCAACACGCACGAACGCTCGTACACAGGATTTCGTGGCGCACAGAATTTCCCAACGTTCGGAGTCGATCAACGATAAGCATCTTCTCTTTCGCGAGGTTTCGCGTCTCGGCCAAAAATTATTCGAACCGCTCGAGTAATACCGGTTCGAAGCATCGGACCAACAGTTTCCGACGCTTCTCCGCATGGATGTCCATTTCGAACGCGTTCACCGATCGAACTTGTCGCGTTTCCAGCTTGATCGGTCAATTTGGTATTTAATTTCTGCGCTCGAGACACGCGCTCCAATCGGAGAAACGCTTCGTGTGATTTTCCAAAGGAAACGAAGGTTAACATTATTTATACGTTTTGCGTACATCGGAGGCTAGCAAAGGAGGAAGAATTATCCTCTGAATCGAACGTACCAATGACGAATAATTGTACGTTTAGCGACCGTTACGTTTGCATTCGTGCACGACAGGCCGAGTGTCCAGCAACGGGGAAACGACGAGCAATAAAACTGTATCTTAATCGTCTCTTGTTATTGCCTTTCTAGACCGAGCCTGCCGTGCTCGTGGGAACCTAGCCCGTGCTCCCGCAGAACACCTTCAAACACCTTCTTCCTATTACCTGCACAACGCTATGACAAATACAAAGTCAAAGTTACGCTACCGTCGCGTAACTGCTAAAGCTTTCTTGAACAGCATGTGCGAGAAACTTGTAGAAAATGTCGCACAGTTGAAATCAAACATTTATCGAAACGCTGTACAGTACGCTTTTGAAATCGGTCAAAGATAAGGTTAAAAATAAGATCAATTCGATAATTCGTTTCGATGTATATATATCTTTTTCCTATTCTATTCGTTTTTGACGCGCAATTTGCTGGCTTTCGCTCATTACTGAAGAGCGCGAAAATTTATCTAAATATATTCCGATCGGTTTACTCGTATTTAATAATTTCATACATATTGCCCGCAATTTATTCTATTAAGCAGCAAGTATTGGAACCAAACAATTTAGCGAAACAACTAATTTTTGTGTTATCAATTTTAAGGCCTCTTAGATCCCCGCGATGTCTTGTTAATCAATTATAGTCGTACAAGTCTATCTTACGATGACCAACGCAAGCGCCACCCTGGAGGAGCTGCGCAAGTTTAAACGAGATTCGATGTCTAGTAAATCGATCATCGACGCCCCAGATATTCCGCTCGTGCAAAGCGAATCACGGATAAAATCTAACCGTGCAGCGGGACGCGTAGGTATGAGAAATCGATGCGACATGATCCGCACGTAAAGCATTGTTGGCGTACATCCATATCCTTAGGGGAAAACTCAACCCTTCACTGAATACGAAATAAGCGTAACAAACGCTCGAGATCCGTTCCTCCGATAATGAGAATCCTTTTTTCGCTCACGCCAACCTCGCTTCTTTCGATTTCCCCCGTTTATGAGTTTTCCCTTCCTAACCCTATCCTTTTAAACATTTACGAATAACTGGAACAGCTCTAAAATACTCGAAGCGTACAATTACGTTGTTAACTATCTTTCCGATGAACAAAAAGTTTTAAAGAATCGTACGTCGCTGAAGGGTGAGCAGTGTAGTCGAAAAGAAAATCGATCGAGCCACAATTCTATCGAGACACGATAATTGCCGCGCAGTAATTTCTGCGGCTCGTTAATTGCCAGTCAGAATCGAGCAGCTTGTCCTGGAGTAGGTAAAAAAAAAAAGAAAAGAAAAGGAAAGAAAACGCGAGATGCGATAAGAGAAAAAATTTCAAGCACGGCACAACTAGCCGACGAATTATTTTTCGCGGTTTAACGTCTTCGCGAGCAAGACGCTTTATCGCGCGACATAACGCTGAGACTATTTCGTTACTTTTACGATGAACGCGTGATGGCGCCACGAACTGTTTCAATTGTTTAACAAAATCATTCGCTCCGTTTCGCGTTGAGTAACGTTCAAGATTATTCGCGAACGATTAACGTAATCTCACGCGTACGTAGTTAAAATCAGCTGGAAAAAAGCGCGCTGTCGAGAGCGCTTGTTTTAACGTTTTTCACGAGCAAGACTAAAAATTGGACCGAAAAATGGGAATTATTAAAATTGTTATCGAGGGTTATCGCTTCGGACAGACGTTGAATTTTCTATTTTTACGAGCATCCAACGTAGTTTAATAACAATATTTTGCTGATGCACGTTACATAACTACGTGGACGGAAAATTTAATCGATTTTAGTATCAAACAACATCGTAAGCGATTAAATGCGTATGAGAGCAAGCTTCGACCTCCGCTCGACGAACATGCATGCCCGTTGTGACTTAAAAATATAAATTTCCCCGTTCTGGCGTTCCGCCGGTTATGGAAAGTGTCACCGAAGGTTATCGCGACTCGATGAAAATGAAATATCGCGGCCGAACGAGTCGAAACTTAGTTAGTGAACTGAGACTCGTTAACGAAAATTCTCGTCGAGAAATCCGCGTCGCGGATAGATTTGTTATCCTTTCTTAGCAAAGAAGATCGTATTTCGATCGCGATCGACGAGGTTCGATGAAAACGAAGAGGAAACGTTACGAATAATTTTTCCGTGATTATAGAACGATGCACTATTGTAAGACGGTGCTCGCGTTTCTGCTCATTTACGTAGGTCTCGTCAACTGTTGGTCGTTCGGCAATGTCGTTGCGTCGATTCAAACTATGATAAGCTCGGATGATCGGTCAACTGGATTCGTAAATTACACGCAAGGCGCGGATATAAATTCCTCGGACATCGAGGCAACGCTCCTTAGTTGGATAATAATGGTCCCTCGCCGAAAGAAGATTTGCGAATCAGGAGAACGGATGGATCGACGTGGCATGTGTAGGAGGGCTTGGTGAACGAGTTTAAATGAAAGAACACACGAACGATCAAACTTATCGCATGGAACAGCGTTATCATCTTTTCGAAGATCAAAAAGTTCGATTATCGATTCAGAGAGTATGAAACGATCTTTCTTGGTATCGCGAGAAATACCTTCAGTATCGAACGATAACAGTTTTCATTGACATCGATACCAACATCATCGATAAGACCGATTCTTTGGACGCAATCAGTGGAACAAGGTTGTGGCTCGATTAACGACGAGATTTCCACCTCCGTGCCCGATGTTTATAGTCGGGACATGAACGTCGAAAAATGCGACCTCGCAATCCGACCAGTGGAAATTGAAATACGAACGGTGGTTCTGTGAAAACTCGGCGACGATAGGGCACGTGACATTACGCCAGAGAGGAATTATAAAAATTCTTTCTCGATAGTCGTTTCGTGATCCGTCGAAAATTTCGTCGCAATAATCTTCGTGACTTCAATCGCGATCAAACCGCGTTGCACGAGTATCGTTTTTGAGTAACCGGCGAACGCGATCGGTTTTACTCGCGATACGATAAACTCAGCTCCGAAACAGATTCTGCGACGTGTTGACGAGAAAATTGCGTCTCAGATTGTCTTAAAAATGAAACTTCAAAGACTCGTATCGATGGCGGCGTTCATTTTGTTACTCTCCTTCTGCTTGGCCGTCGCTAATTCAACGACACCGCGGATACCAATGAAATTCGTGCCGTTCCAAAGCACCAAGATCAAATCAGGATCCTTCATCAACGTTCCGATTAATTGTCCGCCGGATAGAGTGAAAATCGGAAATCGTTGTAGGGCTATCTTTTAAGTGAGTACAACTTCCATTTGATGATCTATAACGCGTGTGCTTCGATGGAGAATAATCTTTCGTAGAGAATATCATCGATAATGTCAAAGTACATCGAGTTTGATACAATTGCAGAATTCTCGTAAACTATCCTTGACAGAAACTAGCGACTTGTGAAATTGTCCGACAAACGAATACCGATATGCTGCAATAGTTTTAAAAAAATGAAAATTTCTCTCGAATCAACCGAGCAACGACAATCGATATCGTAATTGTTAATTTTCGTTCGCATTCATTTCCTGTTCCAGATGCATCGTTTCTTATTGTATATCGTTATTGATATTTCTGATAACTCGGTTGTAATCTGACATAAGATTCTCAAGCTGTCCAAGTACCAACGGAAATCCTGCAGGAGTCCTCTCTCTTGAGCTCGTCGTCGGTAAAAAGGTGCTCGAAGAGCGAACGACTTATCCAACGAGCAACATAGTCGCGCAAACTGAAAATTCCACAAAATTTCGAGTGAAAATAAAAAATCGAAGGGTTAGAAATATAAAACATCGATACGATGCGAGAAATGTAAATACTAGGTCTTGAGAAGTTGAAATTATCAACCAATGTAAAATTATCGGAGAAAGGAAATTTCTTTATCGTTTGTACGTAATTTAACAAAAGTTTCCGTGAATAAACAAGTGTCGCTAACAAATGTTCGAAACAATATATTTATTTTATTCTATATCAGCTATACTTCTTCGATTATATATCAATACGTAGATTAAGACGATGAATATATGGTACGAATGGACTAAATTTAGAGACTGGCGAGCCTCCTTACCATTTTAGACTCGCTTCCAATGTTACCGATCTAACATTAATCTGCGTTACATAATTCTTATACACAGGATTGTATCGAATCAAATAAAGTTGATAGAGTATCGTTTAAACGATTCATAATTAATACGATATTTCGCTATGGGTTATAATTTAATATTGTTCAGCGAACATAATGAAATAAAATAAGAAACAAGGTATTAAATGTTAAGTATTAAGCGATTGTACTATTAAAATAAGAAAAATTAAACGACGCTAAGAAATTACAATCTCAAACGCGATGGTAAAGTCCAGTTCCTGTTCGTTTACTATAAAAATATATAATAAATCGTACATAAAATCATTCATAAAACACTACGTTCCATAATTTACCATAATTCTATACTTACAATTACTCAAACCCGTAGAAGAGCTTCCACCCACCGACGATTATCTTTCAGGGATACAAAAACGAATTCCAAAGTCATACGCTAGCTTCATCTATCTTAATCTGTGTTTTAATACTAGTGTTTCGCAATAGCTTTAACTAAACCAGCTAAACTTAGCTAACTACTGAACTAAGTCCAAAAAGACCTTTAGAAATCATAATGTACGGATAGTATCTTAAATCTGGTGCGTAGTTCTTAGCTTGGTATCATTTTCCAAAGTGTATTCTTTGAGATACGCTTTGAAAAGTGATACCAATTACCAGGTCTCACCACGTGGAGGTGACTACGCAAGAGACCCGCCCTACTGGCTACCTTTCGTCTCAAACATATTTTATCTTACTTAAAGCAAAATCGTGAAAATTACTCCATCGACACTTTATTAATTTCGCGTCTTGCAAAAGGAAATTCGATTCGGTGAGAATCTAACGCTCTACTTTCGCAATACTAATATCATTATCAAAAGTTCTCTAAGGAAACTATCAAAATCGCGAGCAAGTAAAAATCGCGACGCGCCCGAACACAAGATAACTCCGTGCTTTTGCGCTCTCTACGAGTGATTCGCGCCCAACTCGAGTCGAAACCGCTACGGCACGTCTTACACGAGTCGATGAATCCATCATCTGACCGATGGTGTTCGCGGAGGGCAGTTCAAGGGTCGAGCGGGCCTAGTAGTAGGACGCTCAAGCCCCAGCGACAAGGGGTAGGAGCCAATGGACCGCCCCATGTCGACTAACCGCAGGCACGTCCAATGTACAGGGCCATACACGAATCGAGTACTTTCGTACCAATCGACAAGCGTAGCTGACCCTCGAGCTGACCGAGAACAACATCGGCAAGGTGGCGATCCATCGAGCTCAAGGCGCATCGATAGCCGGTCAAGACTCGGGCGGGTTTGAAGTCGACTCGAGAGAGCGACTTACCAAAGCATGGAATTATCGAGTGCGAAAATTAGCGGAAGGGATAAATCGAGAGAGACTTTGTTTAATTGCTTCGAGTAAGATAGCGTATGTTTGTACAAAAAGTGCTCACAATAAAATTACATAGGAAGGTATCTTATAACTAACTAAAATTAATTAAGACTAATTAAAACTAAGCGCACGCATCCCTCGTCGTCCAACGAAGTGTATGTAATTTGTATTTAAAACCTGAAGTAACCTGAAATAAATTGTTAAAATATTATTACATAATTAACAACTACAATGCGGAGATAAATTGCTAAAATTTGATTTCCATTTGAGAGCGAAAGATAGAACAAGAGGAAGGACCAAGAGAAAGAGCAGAGAGTAAATCAGCAAATTAAACCAAAGAGTAGATCGGAGAGAAGACCAGAAAGAAAATCGGAGAAAGAATCAGCAAAGTGAACCAGAAAAGAAATTCAGAGAAACGATCTCAGAGAAGACCGGAGAGAAAACGTTAGAGATGGTAATACATAATGAGAGACAATATGAAAGTGAAAGCCAGAAAGAGAGATGGAATGAAACAAAAAACGCGTTATAGAAATATTCAATAACTGATTGGTACAGTAGTATCGATCTCGAAACTATTCAAGCCAAAATTTCGATCCGTCTGGTACGAGCGTAAAGTTACAATTGATATCCAATTTCCAATTTCGCAACCTTATATATCACCTGCGTGTCCTTTGGAAAGGTTATTACAGCTATTGCCGTTATTACCGTTAGAAAGTATCGTTTATCTGTAAAAATACCTTATAATTTCTTAATTTTTGCGTTTCAGTAGACGAACAGTAGGTGTAACTATTCAAATTAAGTAATAATTACAAATTATAAAAAATACATGTTTTCAACTGTTTGCAGCTAATCACACAAAGCTACATAAATTTTTTGTAGATGCAACAAGCGACGTTCTTTTCATATTGGTTAAATGGTTTGAATATAATGCTTAAACTCGTTTGAAATTGTACAGCAATCGACAGAGTCTGATTTTTTCTTTTTTTTTTTTTTTACACAAATTGCAACTTCCTGCAAACATTTTGTAACAAGTTACCAATAAAATTACGAACAAATATTTATCGATATAGTATAATCTGTTGATAAAAGTTGCAGTACGATGGTATATCATTGTCAATTAAAATATAAAACTCGCGTGAATTCGTTATAATAGAACAAACGAAATGTGCTATGCAAAAAAAAATGTGCTAGTTTCTAATGATTATTTTACGGTATCTGAAAGGTATCGTACCTAATCGTTAAATAGAAACCGCATTGTGCGTGATCAGGATATGAATCGTAACCGCAAATTAGTGCGAATCAGACGGAAAGGTGGAGGGGAATCAGGGTAAAAGCAGTATATTGCACGCATTTCAATTGTTCTCTGTGTCAGTTGTTCTGTGCATTTTTATCGGCACGAGTGAGTCGAGACCGCTGACCTTTCCACCGAGAAACCAAAAACGTTGTCCACCGGGATACAAGTACATTCGAAATGTTGGCTGCAGGAAAATCATATCGGCTACATCAAACCGCTACGGTAAATTATTAAAGAAATACGGTGAAATATAAAATTTCTCTCAAAATTCCTTACAATTGGGGATTGTTCTTATCTTTTTGCAGTGAAGTTTAAATAAGAGGCTTCTACGCAGCCGTTAAACAGCCGATTAAAATTATTTGAAGGACGATAAATTAATCAACCGCATCTTCATATTTGCCTTAAATTACTTTTTATAATTATACACATTATAATTCGGAACATGTAAAATAAATTACAGTTTATCAACACAAATTTAATATTTTCTTTTTCTAAACAATCTTTGCTTCTTAATTGTAATATACGTAGCAATACGGTCCAGCTGAATTTACCTTCAAATTAACCGCGAACTCGAAATCCGCTATGTGCGAGTATCGTGCGTGCGTGTATCGATCATTTTTCTTTTGCGCTGCTCAGAAAATGGCTGCCTCGAGAGCTCGAATTCACGCTAACATCGTTTCTTTTTTTCAGCTATACCATTGACCAAATATTGTACAGGATTTGATTAAAATTCTAACAGTAACTTTCGATCGAAAGTATTAAAATTGACTTGGAATTCAATCGCGAAAATATGTTAATAAGTGGATAATCTATTACGCATTCTAGATACAAATCCAATAACAATTAAAATAAAAAACGAAACAATTGTTGTATCTACTTAAAAAATAAATCCGAAGAATTACATTTTGGGATAGAACTGCAGTTAAAGAAAAAAAAAAAAAAAAAAAAAAAAAGAAGAAACTTAGGAAAATTATTCCCGGTATATACCGTTAACTACTTGCTCGACTAGCGGCATACCATCGCATTTTAAAACAAATTACCACCTTGAACAATTACGATATGGAGGGCAATCTTTGAATAGTTTAATTCTGCACGCAAAGTCATACGCCCACGCTCCTAGTTAGTCCCGTAATCGTGAAAATCTGTTAGTCGAGTGAGTAACTTTTATATCAACGAACAAATCCATCGTATCAGATTTGTTGGGCGCATTACGCAAGAAACATTATTATCAACAACCGTAACGATAGTACGATTCGATACGGTAATTCCAAGGAATAGGTATAAAGAAAATAATTATCTTAGCAGCACTGATAAATAACACCATCTCTCTCGATACGTTCATCCTGATAAGGTTGGAGTACCTGCCGCGAAAAAATAGCATTAAAGTCGCGGTATCACCGCTAAGTCGTGTGCCTACCGCGATTCGTACGTGTGCCAATGCGCGCGTATGCGTTCGGGCGTGTGAGACCAGAAATACACGCCGAGACGATTCGCTTCGGCAGTCGATCGCGGCGCGAGCACACGAACCTGTTCAGGTGTGACTTCCATACATTTTCCTCGTTCATCGAGTGCAATTCAAACAGTGGAAGCGAGCGTCTAGTAAACACGTGTGATCACTATTCGTTGCGATCACTCGCAATTAAAATTTTCTAACATCGACACCTGCGCGCTTACGTTGGCTACGGTCGCGCGGCACCGGAAGTTCGCAGCTGGAAAACGTATCTTTGGAACGTTTCACTTTGTTCGACATTTTGGAGAACACGCCAAGAGAAGTGACCATTTTACGCCCAGCCATGTGGTCCCTGATCAGACACAAAACGTTTATTTTGACGATTCTTTGTGGATTGGTGATAGCTCAGAAGAACACCGATAATGGTGATTCCGACAGTATGGTATTCCCCGGCCCGATCAGTAGAAAGAACGTAGCGTTAAACACTCCAGTTGAACCAGCGCCAAGACTGAAAAGTGACAGCGAGTTATCGGTAAATTGATTACACGTCTCATCGAAACGATTCGAACCTGTGATACGTGTGTAGCATTTGGTGACAGGAACGGAACGATCCCGTTCACAAGCTGTGTTGCGACACTAGCACGTTTCCACTTTGATAAATAGCGCAATTATGTTATCCCGGCGAGCATTGTAAAGAGCGTACGCGACAAACGTAACAACAGCGAGGTTTAAAAGTTAATTCGATCGTCTCGTGTGCAAAAGGTTCGAGTTAGGTTCGAAGAAAATGCTATTGCAATTTTTAACGTAACGATACGTTTGACGTTTCGCGTTTCGCAACACTATTCAACGTTTCGAACTAACCAGGTGGCATTCTTGCCGTGAAAACGAGGTGAATATCGTGCCTAATTACGCGTGGCAAACAAAACCAGCATGCTTTATCAATGTTAATAAATTACGCGGAAGATAATTGTTGGTTTCGGTTTTATTTTCGATACCGTCACCTCGCGCTCGTTAACGCAAGCGACGATCGGAATGGAGGTGCCAGTTCCTTTTGTCGACGACAGGCATTGATATTACGACATCCTTGTTGAACGGGAGCACCTTCGTTTTTTCCGTAAAGAACTGAATGACGTCGAAGGCCGAATAACACTAATGTCAAGGATGTACGCGATAGAAAAGCAGGAGATCGAGGTAGAAAAGCAGAAACCTCGCGGTGCACGACACGAAGAGTTTAGAATGCTCGTCACGGTGTCCGCTTTCGATATACTATAGGTAATCGATTACACGTCACTTGACGTTCGTGGCTTACTTTGCCAGCCTCTGTTAATTTCGTCGACGCGAACAATGAATCGTAAAAGTTATTAAATCGGTAACGATGAAAAAATGGTTAAAGAATTTTTAAACGATCGGTAATTTGTATATCGTATCGCTGACTAATCCGTGACCTAAAGGAAAGAGAAATTTAGGTTTCGATTAAGAAAACGTGCGCACAACTCAAGCGTTGCAAGGTAAAGCCTACTCTTTGGCAAGGTCGAGACAGATTTTGCTTCGTAAAAATCATGTTCGTTTGATTACCAGAAGATTACCGTGCCGGACGAGTACCACGTGCATATATTTCATTGTAGCAATAGGGTTGTACGATCGAGCTTAGCGCCAGGTGTAATAAACGACCTTTAAAAGTCACCGCTAAATTCCTACAAAGCGTCGAGAGACAACGGTTCTTGGAAAGTACAATGTCTCAGGACAGCACGTTTCTTAACTATGCAAATCGTAGCGTGCGTAATCGGTTTATTAAAATGCTCGCCGCACCGGTACCGATTCTTTTTACACCTGCAGAAATATTTGTTTCGTCGATACAAATGGAACAACCATGACGCGAAGTATACGAAAAAACCAATAGTCGACAACGCAACCTCTGAAATTTTTAGAAAAGGAAAAACTTAATCGTGCTTATCGAGTTGGTACATTAACACTGAAGATGCTTCTTAGAAATGGGTTTAGCGATTGCTCGTTTTTCGGTGTCGGTGCGATAGTAGCTTGTTCAAAACCTGTTCCAAGCTGAAAGGTGAACGTGTAAGATCTTGAAAAACGACTCGACGCATACCTGTGTTGGACGACCCTTACAAGTGGTTGGTCGTAAAAATGCTTTTTATCGGGATTCTAAACATAGCATCCATGAAAGTATCAACTTTAATATAGTTTCTCAGATTATTGACCTACTATTGTTTCGTAATTCTCATTTTAATCGCATGAGTATCCGCGATTGAAAACGATGATTCATTGGTTAATTATTACTGGAAATACCCCGACAATTGCATCGAGATCCTCATGTTTCAACTTTTTTCGAACCAATAATTTTCAAATTATCGTATCTCTCTGTGCCGACTCGAATGATCGACGAACAATATAGTCACTTTTGCTTTTCGATATCGTACATTTTAAAACAATGATCTTGACGCATCGTCGAGAACAACGTGTAATACACCTGAATTATTGTTCCACCAATCTTCGTTCGATTCAACAGCTCGCGATATGAATGACAAAACGTTAGAATTCCCGAGTAAAACTTTAAAAGCGGCTGATTAACACGTTCTTCCGTAAAAAAAAATTGTCTACATGTAACGACTACGTGTGCAATAACNCGAGAACAACGTGTAATACACCTGAATTATTGTTCCACCAATCTTCGTTCGATTCAACAGCTCGCGATATGAATGACAAAACGTTAGAATTCCTGAGTAAAACTTTAAAAGCGGCTGATTAACACGTTCTTCCGTAAAAAAAAATTGTCTACACGTAACGACTACGTGTGCAATAATGCGCGAATATTATCGTAAATAAGAATTTCTTTTGTTTTTTACGAAGAACATTTGACACTTCAGCGAACTGATAATCACATCGGTTACGAATTCTTACTTTATTGATTTATCATTGTTGGTTACACTATTGACTAATCAAGATAATCGTACGATACATGAGAAAGTATTCGAATTTTCCACTGGTTATGTGTCCTTTACCAAGAAATACACGATTATTTTCAGAAATCACTGCAATTAGCCAAGAAAATTAATTCCATGAATTCTCTGGATGAGTTCTTTCAACTAGTCAAAGGTATACCCGAACAACAAAATACATTCTCTTTGCACAGTAAGTACGTTTTTTAATAATTTACTAATTCTAAACATTTTAAAGATCTTTGTTATAAATTATAACGACTCAAGAAAGAACATCGACAAATTGATACGATCTTGTGGATTGCATTTTATTCGAGTGAAAGAAAAATTAAAATTGAATAATTCTGAAATAAAAATAAGTACTGCGATACAGAGTTGGTACTGCACGCGGATACAACACAGCTATCTTCGTAAATATTCGGGTGTTTAAAAAATAAAATATTGCTGTTTGGTAAACATATTAATTTGAGCGGTATCTTTTAACAATTTCATTGTTCAAACGCAATTATCGGGGAGCATGAGATCATCCGATCAATTCGAAAACATGTACTTAACAGAAGTGTTTCATAAGCAGACACTAAATATCTATAAGTATCACAGACTTATTATTAAAAAAAAAAAA
>SMSQ01021692.1:61612-73851 GCA_019453375.1 Ctenoplectra terminalis | reverse complement strand
CTAAGGATATTTTTTTTTTTTTTTTTAAATAACATCGGAAAAAAAATAATTTCTTGACGTTACATGAACAAAAAAAGCATTTCTCCACGTTATACGTAACCTTTCCTCCCTTTAAGCTTTCGTTTTTTCAAATTCGTGTAAAAGATTCATCTTACATTTATTATTACTCTCGTATATTATTAGATGAATCTGATAATTAAACACAAATTTTTTCTTATGCTTGCTATTACATTCATCCAGGTTGACGCACGGTTTATCGAAAATGAGCTTGTTTTCCATGTATTGTGGTACGAATAACGGCGTACAGCAATCTTTAGTCGCCATCTCTGTTTCCAGGCTTTCCAGAAAGCCTTTACGATCCTCGAAAAAGTCAAGCTCCTTGAGGAAACCACCGAAACCGTTCGTGTTTGGTACCAGTCTGTTACTGATTTCATTAATCTCTTCCAAAGTGGGCAATTTGACTTTAGGCTGTTCAAATTCTACCGTGATACTTTTACTTTTACATAGCGGTTTCAAAGTTGGACGTTCGATCAAAGTGGTATAGGCGATTTGCAAATTGCATTGCCGCCTCCAAGTGTGGAAATTAGACGTGGCCAAGAAATACGCGTTCCAGGCATCTATGATTTAATTACGTGAGATATTTGTTATGCTATTTATAATCTAAATGATTTCTAACAAAATAAAAACTTGAATTATATAGGAAATCTTAATTGATCAAGTGAATGATATTATAAAAAAATGAACCCTTGCCTCGTTTCCAAAATTTGCGCGAAAATTCTATTTCACCATCAGCCTCCACGTACTTAATAGCGCTAGATTCCACGTCAACGGATCCATCTCCTTGGCTACACTCTCTCTTGATAGCTTTGATGGTTGGTGCCATTTCCTCTTCCAATTTTATCCTATTAATGCTCTGCTCGATCTCTTCTATGTTGGTCGACGTGATCTCAAGCTTGAAAAGATTGCTAAGATCACCCTCGTTCAAATCGTAAGACGTGTCATCCATTACGCCGACTTCCTTCGCATCGATTTCATTTTGATTAATGTCCGTTATCACGTTACGCGTCGAAGAAATTTCTACTTCTCGGTGAAACGATTCGACGCCTGCTTCATCGTTATCATTGTCGGAGTTGCTGTACTTTTCTCGACATTCCTCTTGATCTCGATGATAATACGAACGAAATTTTTTCCTGCATTAAAGTCTACCGTTAAGATATTCTTGTTCCGTATTCCATCGAGTCTGTAATAATTTTATCTTCGTGCAAGCTTACCGATTTAAATGTTTCTCTTTGTAACCGATGCCAGTGGTCGGTACAATGTGCGGAAATATATGCCTAGAATTCACTTTGTGAGTTTCCATAAAGGCGGATACGTTTTTCCGACCTTTGATTATTCTGCCGAACCAATCGAGAACCACATCTTCTGAAAGATGATTTTCTAAACCGGATGCAAGACCATCGGCCAAAGCGAAATAGCTGTTCGCAAACGAGATAGCTTGCTTGTATCCGTTCATCTTTTATTCACCTAAAAAAGCAAGGCTTTACGACAGAAACTTTCCAACTCGTTATCTTTTACGTCAGACCACGGAAACCGCACCGAAAAAGACGTCACAGGAATTAGGGGGAAACGAAGGGAAATCCTTTGACTAATTTGAAAGCACGATTTAATATGTTTTAATACGACCTTCTTTTAGGTAGATTGGCAGAAACTGGAGAACGCTCAAACGCCGAACGTGCAATTCCAGCTAAATGCATGCCTGAATTACAACCAGTTTCTCTAAAACAAGAAAACGATCCGTCTACCATTTATTATCCTTCCTGCACGCGGGTCAAGAGATGCGGAGGTTGTTGCAATCACGCGTTACTCTCTTGCCAGCCAACGGCATCCGTAACTCGAAACTTCGAAGTGAGTCATCTCGATAAATGCGAGGTTGCTAATAAATAATGGTGTTTCAGACAATTAGATAATACGAATTTTTAAAGGTGTACATGCTGTCGATCGATTCATCCAACTTAAGGGGCAAACGCATCGTACCGATAGAAGAGCACACGGAATGCCAGTGCGACTGTAAAATTAAAGAGGAGGTAATTTGAGAACAGTCGATAATTGAGTTCTTCCTTCTTAAACCGGTATAACTCGGTTCGTGGACTGCACCTTAATAATTCGCGAACACTTTCATACAATAATGCACTTTTCTTGTGCAAACGTTAACTTGGTCGATTTAAATTGGCACGCGACGATGGTAACATGTGTGTTTGAAAACCGAGCTATCAGATTTCAAATTTAAAGAAGTTTCAATTGTTAGATCATTTTACTTAACATTCTTTCAGCATTGTAACGAAAAACAATCCTATATACCGGCGGAATGCAGATGTATGTGCAATAACGTTGACGAAGAGGAAAAATGTTCGAAAAACAATGATACGAAACTCTGGGATCAAGAACTTTGTGCCTGCCTTTGCAGAGGAGAACAAGAGTGTTCGACTGGTTTTTACTTCGATCAAAACATGTGCAGGTGTGAGCGAAAGGAATAGGACCTATGGGAACATGATCTCTCTTCTCTCGCTGTGCTCTACTCTCTTTTATAACTTGTAAGCTGTACGCGTTGCACCAGAACTTTCTTCAGGTTCTTGTTTTCTTTTCTACAGTAATTTGGTTTTTCTGCTTGAGCTGCAAAACTAACAACTCTTTCTATGGATTAATTTCTCTGAATCTATCGTATAACTAGCACACATCTTGCTATCATTTTATGGTACATTGTCTCTTACACCGATAAAAACTTGTTTGCATCAATTTTTTTTTACCACCGTTATGCTTGTTTTTATACCTTACAAGAATGTTATAGATTAAAACAACTGAAACAATATGCTAGATCTTCAGACAGATGAGCTCGATGCGTATTGTGCATTTATTAAAAGCATGCATTATTTTTTTAATTTTATTTTCTACACTGCCAAAAGATTGCTTAGAACTCTATATACGTGAGAATGTTTCAGATGCCGACAAGTACCGTTATCCAGAGGCTGGTTTCCATCCATAAAAGCTACCGGTTATGGATTTGGACAAACACAAAAACCAGACAATGTACCACCTATAATAATTCCATTAGATGCAGGAGATCCTAGGAGAAAACCTAAACCAGACCCAGACTACAAATAAAGATTACAATTTATAGACAAAATTATAAGACTTATAAGATAACTATTTAATAGAATATGCTTATAGGTTAATCTTTCACCTTTGTGCCATTTTACTACACACACACGTATATACGTATATATGTATATATAACATTCTTGCGATAGTATTGATTCGCTATTGCAAGATAAAAACGAATGTATTTTTATACATCGAAAGAACACTACGACCTAGGGAGATACATTTATTTAATACATCGTCATCTATGTCTTTTAACATTAATTTGTACAATATATTTTATTAACTGTTCCTTTACACGTAAACATTACAAAAGATTGTAATATTAAAAAAAATTATACAATTGTTAGTTATGTTCTATTCTTGTTTGCTCCAAATCAGTTTGTATTCCATCTACCGATGTATCCTGCTGTTTCTTAGCAGATTGCATATACAAAACCACCGCTTTGTTAACCTTTAAAAGAGCTCTGTAATTTTCGCTTATAGATGTAAGTGATTCAGATACTTCCCCTAAAAAAATTATGCGACAAAAAATTACATGACGCAGAGTAATAGGTGTTTACAATTCGGAACAAACTGCGTACATAACCTCACTTTTATTTGAAACGCAAGCAATTAGAAACGTAATATCGGAATAAAAAAAAAAAAATTATAAAACTTGCCCGAGAGGAGTAACAGTGTTCATAAGAAAATGCCAAATAGATAACTTTACTTATAAAAAAAAAAAAAAAAAAAAACATTAACTTACTAACAAAAGATGCAATATCATGATAAGTCGATTCTTTTGTAACTCTCTGACGTTTTGCTAACTGCTCCATCGCAAACAGATTATACGTTCATTTTTTTACAGCATTACGCATACAATCAAACTTATTAAAAAACATTGACATAAAAATAAAAATCTTTTTCCAGCGATACGTACAGCGCCAAATGGCGCGAAAAATATCTACATCGATCGATCACGTCTACGAATCCGAAACGATACGCCTAAAACATAACGTACAAGATACTTAAACATTATTCGAATTAATTTCCAAACTCATTTAGGAACACGATAAAAAACATAAAATACAATCATACCGGTCATTTTTTTTTTTACAGTTAAACAAATGGAACAAACTGCACAAATATTACCTGTTCGATTATCTTTCTATAGTAAATTATACGTGTGAAAAATTTCTTTATTATTTCAGACGTTAAAGGTCACAGCGTAATCCATGTACTAAATATGAAACTTAACGGATTTCTTAAACGATCCTCGTAAAAACTGTTCTCAAGTCAACATTCTTTTTTGCAGATAAAAAATGTTACCAACAAACGACGATTGTTTCACTGCCATCTATCTACAAACGATGAAACACTGTACCTTCCACTTGTGAATCTTAGATGTCGCCATCTAAACGATAACGATAATGTAACGCAATCTTTTGTTACAAAAATAAATTGTTAATCGACTTAACATCCGTAACTATCGATTAAGTATCATAGCGGTATAATTTTCAGTGGCAATTTTCAGTTGTAATTCTCTGTTATAAGACTGTTCGTTATTATCTATAATCCATCCAAGCATCTCCAGAAACTGAAAGTCAAATTGATCGTCCCTACCGTATAAATGGCAATGTAATGCTGTATTATATCTACAAATTGCAGGTTTGAATTTCATCTATTATCATCGCGTGTAATTGATTCGTTGTTTGTGATCGATGATAACAAAGATATACATTCATTGTTCGGTATATCCTGTAGGTCGATCTTGTCGAAGCAACGCGTAAATCAATAATTTAACTGAACTTAGGAAACGATTTGCAATTGACGATAAGCATTAACATTCGATCGGTGAAATCGTCGAGGATATTTTATTAAAATTGCAAAGATCATGCGAATAATCTCAAGGAGAAGCGCCAGGGGGAAAGACTGTGCGGGTAATGTTGCATGTCGAGTTGCATGTTTGAACGTGTACTGGACGAACGGAGAAAGAAGCGAACCGAGTGGACGAGGCGCCGTTTTTTTTTTTACGTACCACCCGTTATAATTGCCGGGGCCTTGTCACTTTTGCCGAGGCGCGGACTGCAGTGAGGTATCTCGTTCATGCGTCGCCCCGTGCTAGAGTCGACTTGCGTCGTGGCGGCTGCCTCAAAGCGATCGCGTCGCTCGAGGTGGATGCTTGAAAAACCAGAAACAGAGAAAACAAACGCAACGACCAACTTCCGAGTCGCTGTTCGAGTCACTCGTGCCACAAAATTGTCTCGGCCGGAGCACGCGAGTGGCTGAATTTGCAAAGCGCAAACACGTGAGAAGATAAACGCGTTTTCCATTCAATTTGAAGCTGCTTTACAGATAGAAATAATTGTAAAATTCTTGAAATAACATTCGTGCAAAGTGCACGGTAATATCGAGCAATAAAGAAGGATGCAGCGAAACAATGTTCGAAACAAAGATGCTTCGATATAAATTATATACGCGTACAGGATCTCACGCGCGTCCATCGATAGATAATTATACAGGTAGGTGTTGAAGGACACCTACATGCTGTTCGATACAATTTAATCGCATTCGCGTCGCACGAATCCAATTTTTTGTGCGCCAGTGAATGCGGCTTAATTGCATTCGGTAGCGAGAAAGATTTAAAATTCAAAGAGGAACAGTAGTGGGTCCAGAAAAAACCGGTACCTCGCCTACGTATTTTACGCCACTTTCTTGCGTGTACGCACGCGTGTATCACTGTCTCGCTTCATCGAGCTCTCTCGACTTCTCTTCAAGGACTCTCCGGAAGGTCCGTGTATCCAGTAAGAGCTCCACGATCGTAACACGGTAGCCAACACGGTGGTAGGTTTAAATCATATTAAAGCGCATCCAAGCACCGGGAACAGTAAACCTGGATTACTGCTACAAATCGTCCCGTACGGGGAATTCCGCGCACTAAGTAATTCGATCGCCTTTAAAGAGTCCAAGCTAATCGGGCCCTGCTCACCTTCCCTAATTCTGTATGTTACTTTTATTTTTTCTACACCTACGTCGACGACATTCACCTAACGTTTCAACCTCGTGTTCGCTATGTAAGCCTGTCAAGATATATTTGTTTTGAAATAATTCTTTTCATTTTTTTTTTTTTTTTTTTTTTTTTTTTTTTTTTTTTTTTACTTTTTGAACAGGTCAATTAATGATCCGTCATCGTCATCTCCGTTATTAGGAAGTATTCTATTCGAAGGAATATGCGTACAATCAATTGTGCGATCTTCCTAGTTGTATCAGCAGAGCAGAACAATACGAAAGACGAACGATGCGTGATAAAGTATTCTCGTGGAAAGTTACGAAACAACGTGGGCAGCGACGGTAGAAAATGGCGTGGATCGTGACGGTCTGAGACCAGGTGGAACGTGTTTATACAAGATATGACCTGATAAGACATAACCGAAGCTCGGAGCGGAAGATACACCAAACACGAAATGACCAATGTCCAGAACCGACCAACAGCCGCATCTTTATTTCTGCGATTCTAAACAAAGGTTGGAAATCGCCTAGGAATTTAAACGATCGATTTCCAAGAGGTATACGCAGTTCGAATATAATCGATTGCAACAGAGCTCCTTAAAAGATTCTCTTTAGAATCAACAGATGGATTTTAAGACCCGTGTCCGATACATAGGTCACGATTTTACTGCATCCACGTGTGGACAAATCTATTGAAAACCTAAACGTTTGTGGGTGACACGAAATTGGGCGGGCATTCGTAGGATGCCACTGCGATTAGTTTTGTTCGGGATTCAATCCATGGATCGTGACAAAGATAATATGCGGCTCACTTTCGTATCAACGTTTCTTTGTGCGCTCCGAATTGTGATACAAATTATACGAATCTGACATTTCGTTTGACCGCCGAAGCCGAGTTTTTATAACGGTCTCACGATTTCGAACGTGTACCGATATTTTTAATTATATAAATACACGTTTCTTCAAAAGTCGCGACTATTATTTCGATTGGGAACTACAGATAAAAAAAAAGAAGGAAAAAAGTCGATTCAACGGGATAACTTTTACTGGACAAAAGTAACAGGACCATTCACGGATCGTGTCATCAATTTTCCTCTTACGCCGTAGAAATATTCCAGCCCACTTTGCCTCCGCCTTCTCTCTCGCTTGTCGGAGCACCAGTAGCACGGTTGTATCTCTCTTTCCCGTTGCCTTTTCTCTCTCTTTCTGTCTCTCTCTTTTGTGTTCCCTGGTGCACGTTCAGCTCCCGTTGCACCGATTGAGTGTTGACCCCGCTGCGTCACGCTCGCATGCTGCAGTTTGTCCGAAACGATACGTAATCAGCAGTAGAAACGAACGAAAAACGAGCGTGTCTCGACTCGTGACTGCGATGTATGCCGCTCGAACGATAATTTGCGAAATAATATTTTTTACCATTTTTTTTCTTCTTTTTTCTTCTTTCTTCTTCTTTTTTTTTCTTTTTTCTTCATAAAGAAAAGGAACAAGTGGAAGATTCGTATCGAAATGCAAGGAAGAAATCAGTCGTCTACACGAGTCAAGGCTCGAGATAGATAATTGTCGGTTGAACAATACTGACGATAGATAACCGCTTCGGCGTACAGTATCGTATTTTTAGTCACGCGACTGCACGCTTCTGTGAGCTGTATACAATATTAAACGTGCGTGCAAGGATGGCTGCGCGTATGGTTTCTAAACTGCATACATATACATGTATACGATCCACTTCTCTTCGACCCAGGCAGAACGGCCGAGAAACTGTGCCCTCCATCCATCGAGGACAACAAGCATCACGGTATTTCTCGGATTTCATTGGAAATTTCATTCATCTCTGTGTAC
This sequence comes from Ctenoplectra terminalis, assembly GCA_019453375.1. Taxonomy (NCBI): domain Eukaryota; kingdom Metazoa; phylum Arthropoda; class Insecta; order Hymenoptera; family Apidae; genus Ctenoplectra; species Ctenoplectra terminalis. The sequence continues at coordinate 65,868 of SMSQ01021692.1, read as the reverse complement.
CTGTGTGTTATTATTTACGTAGGCAATCATTGGCAAGTATCGGGTCCGAGCATAAATTGACTGCAAAATTGGCAACCCAATTTACGTTGCAAAGGTATCAAAGGAAATTTTTGATCTGCACGCGATATGGTACCATTTACATGGAATTGAGAGCGACGTAAAAAGACGAGAGTCGAGAGGAACCTTGATCGAGATCCGCATATTTTTTATCATCACACGAATCGTTTTTCGTCGCGAATGCTCGCGAGATGTGCAGAAGCAGCTGTTGGAATCTTCGGAAAAAAAAATAAACCATCATCGTGGCTAAGGTATAAGCAATGAACACTGCCTAAAAAAAATGTAACCGCAATCGCATTCTCAATTTATATGCCTTCGATGGAGGAAAACGCGATTGTTCGAACGATCGAATTATTTGCATATTTCCATTCTTTTCTTTTTTTTTTCTCCTGTGCAGGAACGATATTGTAACAATCGACCTTACCTTCGAGAACCGAATATTTACCCTTCGACTGGTAAAATGCCGATACTAATATCTCGTTTGTATTCTCTTTCTTCGCACGAGGTATCTTTCCGAAGGCCAGGGCCTGCAAAAAAAGGGATGAAGTGGTTGCGTAAAAATTCGCAAAAACGCGTCAGAAAGAAGGAAGCGGAATAGCACGTTCAAGGGACCGCAAAGGACCGAAAAAACACATTCTATCGTTCATCCGAATTCTGACTTTCCGAGAAAGAATCATCTACGACCTGTAAAAAATCAATAGAATCTATCGAAAATATTACTTCGAGCTATTTATTCGGAAATAAAATGAAATAGCTAAATACACGATGACGTTGTAAAAACTGATCAACCATGAACGCAGTAATAATCCTTGATTTTGGTAATGAACAGCTTCTTCGCTCGAAAAACTTCCAGCCGAAATTTTGCCATTCATCGTTTCATTCGACGTTTCGTCGGCAATAGTGGAAGATTGGTTGTTTCTGTGTTACGTATCGATACCGATGACATTAATGGAAGTTTGCAAAATTACGAGTGCGTTCTGCTTACATTGGATTCGCGTAGCAGAAGTTCGCCGATGGAAAGCGCAGCGAGTTCGAGACGTGTTCGATAAATGGCCCCTCGCCACATTCCGACTCTTCCTTTTTCCATCGGTTCTCTTTCACGACGCTATCTACGAGTCTATCCACTGCCTTACAACTTCATCGAACCAACTTCGCACGAGCCGGTATCCGCATTAAAAGGGTGATTTCGCGGTAAACAGGCACAGCGATGCGTGACGAGTCACCAAGTTCTTCCTCATATCCGACCGCTTTACACGACGCTTTACGCAAATATGTTCATAGCGTCGTGCGAAAAAAAAAAACGACGCGATAAAGGAGACCCGAATGATCGTATGAATTTACGAGACTGCCACACGAACACAATAATTTCAAGACTTTTATTTATTATTACGAGGCGATTCATACTGTTTTTTATAACGATATTTTGTTGGAGAAAAGCGTGGCTCGAGCTGAATGCAAGTACTAAAGCTTCGAGTTTTGTCGACGTAACGACTATCTCCTTATACGCGTTTATTGAAACCGTTTCATTAAATATTTATATCGAACTGAGCATAGCGAGCAAGGGACAGTGCGAGAGAAGATGCAAATTACATCATTCGAATGCGTTCTCTCTGCACACTCCGCGCCATCGAGTCTACGAGAAACGCAAGTAGCCGTTTAGCTGTTCGTCGAACCGTGCAGAAAACAATCTATTCGTCTTGTTTAGCCTGCGTTTCTTATTAAATCTAGTTAATTTTGCGCGTTCGTTCTCATCTTCGGAGTGTTTATAGATCGACGTGTAGATACTTATGTCGGATCAACCGGATAATTTGGATCCGAGCAACGTGTCTCGAAACGGGCAAGTCGGTCCTAGAAATCTTTCCCCAATGTCAAGTTTATCGACAAAAGGAGAAGAAACGTTCCCTCGAAGAATGATCCAACAGATCGAGAGTTTTGTGAATCCGGATCCGAGGGTCGAATTCGATCCTGCATCTCGCGTGTCGAGACACGCTTCGCTGTCTCTTCTCTCTCGCCAAGCATCTCTAGATCTCCTCCTCCCACTCTTTTTTCGTCTGTTCTCTCTTGCTTACTCACTGACTCACTTACTCGGTAGAAACAAAAGAAACATAAAAAAAAAAAAAATCAGAACTGGCAAAAGGGGCAAAACCACGCGCACTCTGGCTCTCTCCTTTTCTCTTCTGGTTCGTTTGGTTCGCCTCCTCCTTTCTGGCGTATAGTGTAGTAAAGTACAGTACGGCAAGACATAGTACCGCGGCGTGCGTATTCGACTTTTCAGCGTACAGACGCACGTGTATAGAGAAGCATAATATGCACCGGTTCTTCTTGTGTGCGCCTATGTACCTGCGTATGTACCACTTTGGTATCATCCTGTACGGTGCAGCCACAGCCGGGCACATCGCGAATCGGCCCGATAATCGCCCGATGTCAAGGTCTTCCTTCGTTCCCCGGTAGCCGAAATTTCTTCCTCGATCGACCCGAAACGATTTCTGTATTCGTCGAACCGCGCCAATTACAAATGCACTACCGATGTTCGTTTTGTCGAACGTTCGTGTTAATCGAACGTCCGTAGCCACCACCCGCGGTTACTCGCACACTTACCGTGCTCCCTTTCCAATCGTATACGACCCGTGCCTTAATGGGCCGATTATCGGACCACCACTGGATGTTTGAAAAATTTTCCTCGAACACGAGATGGTTGAGTGTGCCAATAATGTGATTAAAGAAAGTAAGAGAACAAAAAAGAAGAAGAAGGAAAAGAATGAGAAGAAGAAAAAGAAGAAGAAAGGAATTTCTGCAGAATGAAATCAATTTCTTAAGCTATCCGCCATATTAATACCGAGCAAGTCGATCGCGGACGCCACTCACCCATCGAACCGGGTTGATTTAAATTACCTAATTGTAAGTTCCTCCCGTCCGTCGTCCCGTTCATCTGGGTGGAGCCAATCGGTAGTTGTGTTCCCTGCGGTAGCCGTTGCGCGTAATAGCATTCGGAAGGAAGACAGGAGCAAAACGAACGGTGAAACGAGAAAAGGTAGAACGGAGAAGAACAAGAGAGAAGGAGAAAGAAACGGATCAAGGGGAAAGGAAAAAAGAGATCAACGCATCGGGGTGGACGAGAAGCTTACAAGAGGTATACATCATAACAGATTAAAATCGTCGAATCTTCCTCCACCTATGGCCTCGCCCATCGAAATTGCAACCACGTAACGACTGCGTTCATCTCGATAGGATTTCCTCGTAATTTTCTTTTTTCTTAACACCAACGAAAGTCTCCTGCAAGGTGTGGAAACAACGAGAATCGAATAACCGAAACAACCAACCGTCTTAGCATTGTACGACTACTAATCTTTAATCATAAACCTTGCTTTTTTTAAGTCGATAAACAGGCATACGTGCAATATCTCGATATTCTTGCTACGGTTGTGATCGTTCTTTGTTTGGCTCGTGAAGGCGATTCCGATTGTTGAGCTGGTTCGCGATCTCGATCGGTTTTGTCGAGGCTGTTGCACCTTTCTTCGGCCCGAATTCGACGCGAAAATTTCGCGAACGCAAACTGGCTCGCGAACTCGCTGAACCGAGTCTTATTCGTTTCGATGTAGCGAGTCCCGAAAGAATTCTCTGGCCGTCGTAAAACCTTCGGGGACACTTTAATAGCGCAGCCGTGTATATGGGAGGAGGGATCCTTGGCGTCTCACGTTTGTGATTTACACGTCGTAAAGGCTATGAGCAAGATGTGGTTTGTCCGTGCTCGTTCGCTGCCCCTTGCGACCAGATTTAGCGCGACTGATTGTATGCTTACACTACATACCCGTATCTCGTCAATGCTGTTCGACCTGTGTGCAGTTTACGTAGTATGCAAGGGCGCGGTGACGTCACTGGTGCACGCTCTTGCGGAAAGGTCATCGGTATCGGTGGAAATTGTTCGAAAGGTGTATGAATCCCTGTTTTTTATTTTATTATTTTTATGCCCAAAATGCCACTTATTATCGATAGACGTGGAACGTTTCTAGCAAACAGAAACGGTTGCGAAACGGTAGTTGTTTCAAAGACGATTCGCGTCTATTTTTATAAAAGATTTGAACGGGTTTTTATCCTGGATCAATAATCTCACCGACATCTGACAGGCAGTTGAGATTGATTAGTGTTATTGGCAGCGATTCAACAGCCGTTAAAATAAAAAAAAAAAAAAAAAAAAAAAA
>SMSQ01021692.1:44383-61300 GCA_019453375.1 Ctenoplectra terminalis | reverse complement strand
AAAAAAAAAAAAAAAAAAAAAAAAAAAAAAAAAAAAGAAGAAGAAGAAAAGAAATATAATAAATGTCCCACGCGACAAGAGGCACGGCGACTCAAAGAGAAGAGACGTCTCGTATGGAGTCACGGGTACTTTGGTCCGCTTCGAAGCTTCAAACAATTGCACAAAATAAATAACGACGTTTATAAAAGCAAATAAAACCAGAAGTACAGGTAAGAAAAAATTGGAGCTCTCAAAGAAGATGACAGATGAAACGGAAGCTCGAAATGAAAATGGAACGACCTGAAATAAGGTGGACCAAAGAAGAACGATGATATAAAAATATGACATTACAGAACTCGAAGTCCAAATGCGAGAATTTGCTCCGATATTTCAATCGCGTGGCACCCCAATGCCTTCTTTTTCTCTCTGTCTTTATTTCATTCCTTGACGCTTCTTCCATCCTTCCATTTTTTTCTCCGTCCGAATCTTCCTTGTCGCAACCGCTTCTTCTCGGCTGTATCAAAACGCAATTTCGAGCGAAAATACGGCACGAATTTCGTGTTCTTAAACAGAGCAAGGGAAAATCAATTCGGTCCACACCACGCCATCGCTGCCAATTCATGCCACAGCATGTTAGGGCTGTTCGTATTCCGCGGTTGTATCAGAACGACAGAGAACGGTATCTCCGTTCATTATGCGGTTTTTTGTCGTAATTCGTTCCGTCGGTACGGTTCGATTGTATTCATGCTACATTTACCAGAAACCACTTTTCGTGCGTTTAACTGTGGTGTCCGTGTGCGCAAACCGCGTCCAGACGAAAGAAACTTGCTCGAACGCATCGTATGTACAAGGGGGGGGGATATAGAAATAACAAGATAGTGGGATGCGGTTTTAACTCAGTCTGTTGGATTGATTACGATTATGTGAAAAACGTAATCGGATTCCCCTAGCAACAACAGTGTCGTTGAAGGTAAGCTTACAAGTTGTTGCTGAGCGCAGAGAGGGTGTCGAATAACAAGACGAGGCGATAACAATCTCCGGGTGTATAATCTAGCCGCGTCACAGGGCAAATTGGACTGACGTTGTTTCGATTCTTCTCTTATCAATGCTCGATTAAATCTTTTTCCAATAATTTTGATTTTTATAAATTTATATTTAGCTCCATATTTTGTACGTTCTCCTTTACGACGTATCTCGTATCCGATACCTCTAGATTTCTTTCAGATTTCTTTCAGATTTCTTCCATTCGCTAAANGGGGGGGATATAGAAATAACAAGATAGTGGGATGCGGTTTTAACTCAGTCTGTTGGATTGATTACGATTATGTGAAAAACGTAATCGGATTCCCCTAGCAACAACAGTGTCGTTGAAGGTAAGCTTACAAGTTGTTGCTGAGCGCAGAGAGGGTGTCGAATAACAAGACGAGGCGATAACAATCTCCGGGTGTATAATCTAGCCGCATCACAGGGCAAATTGGACTGACGTTGTTTCGATTCTTCTCTTATCAATGCTCGATTAAATCTTTTTCCAATAATTTTGATTTTTATATATTTATATTTAGCTCCATATTTTGTACGTTCTCCTTAANAATAACAAGACGAGGCGATAACAATCTCCGGGTGTATAATCTAGCCGCGTCACAGGGCAAATTGGACTGACGTTGTTTCGATTCTTCTCTTATCAATGCTCGATTAAATCTTTTTCCAATAATTTTGATTTTTATAAATTTATATTTAGCTCCATATTTTGTACGTTCTCCTTAAGACGTATCTCGTATCCGATACCTCTAGATTTCTTTCAGATTTCTTTCAGATTTCTTCCATTCGCTAAAAAAAAAACAAAAAAGAACGTGCCATCCCCGCCACAGCATTAGCCGGTGGGTAATGGCCGGTGTCATTAGACGACTACCATCTTGTGTTGCTATCCCGTGAAAGAAAACGGCGTATACCACCGAGTGACGTGACCGATCGTACAGGAAGATCTACGATTAAACCCATTGCGCGAGGAGGAAGTGCATGTTTTTGCAGCGATCAAGTGCGACAAGGAATAGAAGACCAACGAGTCAGTTGTAGATTTTAACACGATGAACGAGGAACAGGAGAAGGACAACGAAGTCTGATAACAATTATTCACCGAGAAACACGTTTCGTGTGTTATTGGTTCTTTTATTTCATTTTCTCAACGCTTTTGTGCTTTTGTACGAGCGAAGATAGCTGCTTCGATTATATCTATACAAAAACATTCGTTCTCCGAACTTGTTTTCCAATAATGAACACCGCTACAGATAGCGGGGTCATTGGGAATGAACCCCTATCGTCAAAATTATTCGATGCAATCGTACCAATTACCCGATTCGACGATCAATTTTGTTTTAGTTCGTATGATAAATGTCACCGCTATTAGAATGGCCTTGCTCAAAAGAGAATCGTCCGCGCAACGGATCCGAGAATCAGTGTAAACTTCAAATCGTGAATTAAAAATGGCGATACAGATTTAATCTTTAGCCAAAGGCAAATTCAGATAGAAACATGCCGAGTTGCCGATTGCACTTTTTTTCACGGTCAGTCAGATAAGTCTGACCGACGAATATTACGCGCATAGATTGTTCGTTAAATGGCGATACGTTATCGCATCGTCGTATCGATGCTACCGCGTCGATGTACTTTACTCGTTGCATTGTATCGGGAAAAAAATTGATATCAGGTTTTCTGAAATTGTTTTGCGATTGTTCACAGTCTTACGACGACTTAAATGAACCAGCGCGATCGATCGAATAAGCTGGAATCAAATAGAGTTGGTTGGCAAATTTTTCATTAATTCGATTACGATGAAGCCCGTGACGATCGTGACTGTCGGCAATAATGAAGAGAACAGAGAAGATGCTGCGCAAGGTTGATGTACGTGTATATAGGTTTAATGCTCGTCACAACTCGGTCGGTGGCAACTACGTACGCCACAGGTGCAGCGAGGCCCGATGCGTTATTAACCTCGCCATGAAAAACATTTTTCATTTTCGGTTGAAACAATAAGAGCAGCGACGGACTTGCTATGTACCTGTACCCGTTCCCTTGCGAAGGTCAAAACACTTTTTGTAAACGCGTTCGCCAGTTCCAGAGTCTAACGAGCGGTGCGAAAATACAATGCAATCTCTTCTTAAAATTACGGATGTTTCTTAGAACTCTGTGAGCGACTATAATCTTACACGAAGCTTACATACCTCAGGAGATTTATATTCTACGTAAGTCGCTAAATTGGGGAAAAAAGGTTTAAACAATTCTTCAGATCGCGTAAAGAAGCAAGGATAAATCGTTCAACTGAATATTTTAACCCTGCTGCGGTCCTCGAATCCTTTTCAACCTAAGCGCGCTCTCGTTCGATTAAAAAAAATTCCTAATTCTGATAAAAATATGTGTTTAACATAAAATTGAAGAAATTTGTATATTGATAATAGGTTTTTACATTTTATTCAATATTAGAAAATTTTTCAACGAAGGAAAAGCTCGATTGGGTCAGAAATGACCCAAGGTCAGTAACAAGGTTAATTGTCCCCGGTATAGATATAATGTCTCATCGTAACGAGCTTGACATGGATAGTCCCGTCCCCTTGATTACGCTTACGTATTACAACTTATTTAAGTGTCGTAATTTACAATCAACGTAGCGGCTGTAAACGAATGCTTCGCAACTGCTCTAATAAACTAGCAGATTCTGGTGAAGATATTGTTTTATTGCTTCCTTATTCGCAACACGTAGGAAATTATCGAGATGATCTACGGCCTCTATTCCGTTTATTTTATGCTTGAGCTCGAATTGAACTTTAAAATGATACTCGTACCCGAAGAATAGGGGCATGTAGACTTCGCACAAAGGAATTATATATTTCTCTTGTGGTTCATGCAGTCAATTCAAAGGTCAGTTCCATGATTTCTTGTTCGAGTTCCAGCATCTTGTACACCAATCGTGGACTCTTCATCCCTCGAACCACACCGCGAATTGCTACGCGCTCCTCAAACCTAGCTTTCCACACAGCGGTCGAGCAATTTCTGCTACAAAAGTCACTGGCTAGCAATTACGGTTTCTTACCCGAGGCCTCGGTACAACTCTCGGCTCTTCTTTCATTCCCATATCTCTGATGATCCCATGTGAACGCGGGAGAGGTTTCTACCTCCGGAAACTCATCCGCGAATTGCGTTTTCCTGCGTTGCTACTCGCTGACTTTACCATCTTTGTTCAACGTTCTTACTCATGCGAACGAAGAAATTATACGAGGTTACATTTCTTAAGTATTTTTCGGTTCAGAATTCTTGCGATATTTTTTTTCTTTTTTATTAAGTATTTCGAAAAAATCCTGCTGGAAAATCAGTTGCCTTTTAAAAAAAATATTTGTTATGCCTTTTGAATGGTTCTATCTTTCGTATCGTTTCGGATAGTAGACCTACGTGATTGAAAATGGTAACTTTGTAGCTGTAGAAAGTTAGTAGGAACACCAGTTTACGACGATGCAGGTCATTTCTCGGTTGTTGACCTATCTTCACTGTTGCAGGGAACAAAAACTTTTCCGAGCTAGATGCAACCGAAGACTGTAAAAGTGCCCGTTCGTGTTCGTCTCATCGGCCAAAGAAAATTTCATCTGCTGGATGCTTCGTATTTAAAAGAACCGTGATACAAGACAAACCTAATAAATATAACGTTTATTTAGTCTTGACGAGTGCAGTTGTGAAACATGAAACATCTTTCTTGCGAGGTACCGATAATAAATTTCCTAGCAAATTATCGGACGGAGCATTTTATGCAACACTGTGTATACTTGTTTATATTTTTATAGATAATAAATATTAGAATTAAGTAGAATGGATACAAAAAACAAATAAGATCGGTAGACCGTAAAGCGTATCAACAAAGTAGAAAAAAGGTGAGCAACGTTTTAGTGGGTTGAGTCGGATAGGTATACATATACACATATTATCCCTCGGAGCTATGCTTCGTTGGAAATTCTTATACCCAAGAATTTCCGTATTGCTACCCGACCAATCCGGTTTTAAACCCAAACTGTAATGCTCTAAGGATACGAGAAGAAAAAACGATTTCGAGCCATTGACGAAAATTAAGACGGACGGGTTGCATGGAACCTAACATAGTGGATCATAAGGGTCTACCCTTTCTTTTGAAGTTGATCCAAGCTATCAAGATTACGTTGCGGTAGCTATCTCGAGAGCCTAAGATTTGAACCCCTTACTCGGTAGAACGCGTCACGTATAAAGAAACAGTTCCACCAATAACAAAAGTCGATTCCTTGATTATTGTTATTTTATAATTCTTTCAACATAGTTGATCTCTTTTTTTCAACCCAATTTTGCAACTGATATTTGCACGGAAAATTAAGGCAAAGGTTCGACAGTAAAAAGAACTGAACGAGGAAACTGCCAGACTTCGGACCGAAATTGCTTCTTGGAATGCAATCTACAACCCTCGCGTAACTCTCGAAAGAAACTACAATTGCTCGAGCTCGCTGCAACCAACCGACGTGCTTACTTTCTGCATTAATAAAACTCCAAGTAAATGCTTCGGAGAAAACAAAACCACTCCTTTTCTCAACGCCACTTTGCACTTCCTGCGTTCTGACCCAACAATCTTCCCCTTTTTTCCGTCATCTTACGACCGACTAATTTTATGCTTAAGAAGATGGGACCTCCAACGCTTTCAACGAATTCGGTGTACCATTTTTAAGTCTCAACCACGTGGACAAAAAAAGAGGAAAGAAAAAAAAACAATTAGGAAGAAAATATAAAAACCGCCGTGATGGATCTGTGGATTGAACAGTTTTTTAATTGGAAAAAACGATACGTGTGTGAATGACGTATCGCGCAATATCGCTTAGGTTCTTTTCCCCTTTGACTAGCTCCATAATGGATGCGAATACCAAAGGGGTCAACGTCTCTTTCGTAAACAGATCGCTTACGCTCAAGGACGTTAGTATAGTACTCATTGTACGCGTATATGATTACCCTTGCAATCGGCTGTACTAATGTTCCTATAAGCAGCTTCGCAAATTAACGTCAATTGATTTTAGAGGAGCTCCAATAAAACAACGATCATCTCAATGAACTGTATAAGTTATATCTCGTGAAAAGTTTATTTCACGCGTCGAAATTATTTCTAACCAATGAAAAAAAAAAAAAAACAAAAAGAAAAATCAAAGTTGTTTCACTAAACGCAACGGAAATAATTATTCTACGGTGTTATTCCTTCGGATAATATTGAAAGATATTAAATACCGCGACGAAATAACGACCTACTAAATCTACATCGACTCCGGACTTTATACGCCTTATGAACGACAAACAAAGATTTCTATGATAAACTTGACTCGCAGAAAATGTTAATGACCGTTATTACTCCATTATCCAACGATCATCGGAAGGGCGAGACTTCACCCCTGGATGATTGCTGTACACGAAAGATAAGTTTCCTCGGCACGTACTAATTATGCCACGGTGTGCAATGATCGCGGATGATTAATATCCTGAACGTTGATGCGACAGTGACAAGTTTTTTTTCACTTTTTTTATTCCATTCCTTCGCGTGTTGTTCAAACACAAGTACAAGCACGAGTTCTATTGGTGACAATTCTGACAATAGTAAAATTACCTCGATACTTCAACTAATGGTTTCTATGTAGGGAAGATAACAGTACTGGTTATGAATGTTATTCATATTTGATGTTCATCCAGAAACGAAGGTATAGTGTTATTAAAGGTGCTCCACACGAGCAACATAATGTAAGGTTTGTCAATAATAGCCGCGTAATTTCGAAATGAGGAACCATGATCTTTTAATGAATGTTTGTGTAACCGGTTTCCTGTCCAGTTTCGTATAAAAATCCGCACGGATATCGTTTCCTTCTGCATCAAACGGCTAAAGTATTTTTAAACTGTTTCGTATAAATTTTGGAATACACGATATGCATTTACGAGAAAAGGAAAAACTAAAACTCCCATTAAATGGTGTTTACAATAAAAGAAGTTGTGTAAACTAATTTTTACAAGTTAGATGTCTCCATCTTACGTTTACTAACATTTCCCTGTTTATTTTAACGATTAAGAGCATCTACTGCACAGTGTTAAAACTATGCTATTTCGAAATTAAGTTCGGTCACGAGTATTACGAGTTAACCGGTACGTACGTATCGGTACGCAAACTAGTAGCAAGTTCTCCCGATAATGGAATTCTTCGTGCAGCGCAAAGTTCTCAACGATATTGCTCTTCCCTTCCTATCTCGAGCAAGATGATCATAAACAACCAAGGAACGGGATAAACAGGAGCCAGGAACTGATTCGTGATTTTTCATCTTTGTTACCCGATATCGCCTTTCCTCCGGCAAGTGGAGCACGTAGTATTTATTCTCTGGTGCTGCCCTCTACAGTTTCCTTTCATTGGCCCTTTATCTCCGACCGATGGTGAATCACCGCAGCCAACACGATGCCCAAAGAAAGGGACAGAGCGAAGAGGGAGAGAGGTCCATGATGATGCTTAGCACGTGTGTGTAGTGGTCATGAAATAACCGAGGTACAACGAGAGAAAGAGGAGGGAGAAGTTGAAGAAGTAGGGGAAAGCGTCGTGGAGAGAAAGAGAAAGAGAGAAGGAGAAAGAACCATGGGCATGGTGTTGACCGGGCTTTGAACCCTGATCCCACTGGAGTACTATGCCGTAGTACGGCCACCCTTCGGATTGGTTGGACTACTCTTCTCGGTTTACCATACCATCAACCCTGCTTCTTCTCCGCTCTTTCTTTCGTACCGCATCGTCAACAACCCTCTTCTGTTTCGGCACTCTTTGACCCTGATGTTTCGTGCTCGAGGAAAAGCTAACTCAGAAGATACAACCGTCTACGAAGGTTCTAGGTGACCAACTTTGATGCGCCTTTCACAGATGAGTGAAAATGTTTACAAACAGTGCGCCAAGAAGTAACCAGTTTTAGATATCTATCGTAGAAATTAACGGTAAACGTGTATGAACGTTTCATTGAGGAAGGATACACGATGCGAAGCACGACGTATAATTAACCATGAACTCATCCACCGACTATCGCAACGATCAGAGGATCTAAAAGGATAATAGAAGTTGTTGCAGGAGACAAAAAAAATTCGCATGGCCAGTTAGGAAGAGGCGAACCACAGAAGACTCGTAGCACGAGTGCCGCTTGTATTCTACAAAGAGATACAAGCGAGCTCCTCGTCTTGCGCATCCTCGAAGACTTCGAACCACAGGCAACTACCGCTTTGTCCTTACTTGAAGAGGCCGTCGGTAGGGGATGGGATGATCTTCACTGATGGTGGGGCAAGAAAAATGAGCAGGGTAGGAAGGTAGAGAAGGTGGAGGACCGTTGCACTGACCGGGCTTTGAACCCGCTATGCGGTAAACAACAGGTACGTTGCACCCGTGGCGCAATTTGTAAGACTCTTCTTCAGGAAGTCGTCGTCCGAAAATAATGCCAAAGACCACTTGGAGTAACGGCCACCTCCATTACTATTGTACTCTCATCCTTTCTTCCTTGCTAAATCGCAGAAATCATAAAATTGCTACTGAAACAGCCAGTGGCACGAAATCATGAAAGAAAAATACAGTACTGTCGAAAAACTTGCGTTACAAAATTTGTATACACCAACAGTGTGTACGGTACGATGATGTTCGTTGAGATACAAAAAAATTGAGTACCGAGTGACATTCGGCAAGATTTCATCGAAGGATGTCAATGTTGTTTCCCGTTTTTGTAACGAACCTTTAATATTCTCTTACGAGGAAATGTATTATCGGTTCTAATCGGAGGCAAATGGTATCAGGATGCTACAGCGCTGTCGACTTCCTGTTTATGAGGCAGCTGAGGTTTCATGATCGAATCTCGACTCTTTTACGAGATGGCGTAATATTTCCCGTTATTCACGCAACAATTATGAATCTTACATCAATACTTAACGATTGTTTCAATCCTGCAATGATTTTCTATCTCGCGTGGACGAATAACATTGATGTTACAATTAAAAATATTTTTTCTTTATAAATTAAAGTCAATTTAACTGACAAAATGCAGAAATGTTATAAAGTATATCTTCGGAAGTGGAACAGGGGTACAATTCGAGCCTATTTTGTAACATTATACGATTAATATGTAGAAGCTTCTCGTGTGCCTAAAATAGTACCCGAGTATAGTATTTCAACATTTTGGTTGAGAAAAGATCAATGCTAATTTACGTAATTTTATGTAAATTTGAATCTGGGTCTGTTGTGAATCGACATCTCTGCCAATAGGCCTAGTTACCGACATTTTCAGTTCCTTCTTCGGCCACTAACTGTCGCTACTGTCGTAAAATTCCAAAGAAATATCCCCGTTTATTACAAATTTTTTTTACACTATAAACTACCCAACGGTCGTATACGTTGATATACTTTTTTTCAAAGTGTTTAATTGTTGTTTGAAACAACCATAGGTTACTCTGACAACGATCGAACAATTCCTAAAATGTTTGAAAAAGATATATCATGCATTATAATGATAATTAAAAAAAAAAGAAAAATTCTAATTAACTCTTGGTTAAGCGTACGATAAAAGCAAAGTTATCAATATTTGCAGAAATGTTGTCACCATTGGGATACATAAATTCTCACGGTAGTGAGTCGATAACAATATCGAGGTCACTTCCGGCTTTCATCCTTGAGACCTTCTTAAACACGAAGCGTAATTGTATAAAAATTACACGACCAATGTTCTTGATCCAATAAACTATCGCTCAGATTACAAATGTGTATAATTAATGTTTTTCGATTAAAGAAATAAGAAGGAACGTTTAATTGAGATACAAAATATTTTTCATCACACGTTTCAGCAACATTTTACATTCTTTTTGTAATTTTTGCACCAACCGATGACGCGTGCAACGTAAGCAACATTGTAACACCAAAGGTCAGCAACGAGATGCGAAAAACGTACAAACACCAACATATTTTAAGGTGTATCTTTCGATCAAATATACCGTAACACTTTATTATGATTCTGGAAACGTCTCCCTGTTATTTTTCTAGAAAAAAATCGATATTGGAAGTTCAGAATTCTTCGAATAGCACCGGATAAGCCTACGAACAGAGCACTCTCATTCAAGAATGAACGTCGAAATGTGAACGTATCGTCTAAAAATACTGTTGGTGGGCCGAGGTGCGCCTAGCAACAGAGATTGCATAGAAGCATAACTATAGTGAACGTGCGTGTTTATACGTGGAGGCACAACCAGAACACGAGTTGCGGGAAAAAAGGTGTCTGACAAACTTTGACCACCTAATAAAATTTAAATATTCAACGTACAATTTTAGATGAGATAAGATAAAAAATTTGTCCATCATATTGTATAAAACAAATATTATGCGATATAAAGTGTTTTTTGTTCCTCTTTGTAGTACGGTAATTTGACAGATGTTCGTTTGAGAACAGATTTTCGAACAAAGAAAACAAAAAAGAAATTATTCCAAAAAATCCTAACTCTTTATCGTTTACAGATATTTTACGAAACATATGATTTTAAATCATTTATTTGAATTTTCGATCTTACATTTATCATTTCTACTCGCACGAGGAAAAAGTCTGATTCACTGAAGAAATTCTTGCATAATCCTTTGACCTCGATTTTGTATTCACGCGACGATCCAGTAATTCGAATTTAAATTAAACGCGCTGCTCCGGCCAGTGCACGTCGGATTGTTTTCATCCGATATGCAATCATGAATGTAATTATGAAATTGCGCTAAGATCCGTCAATTCGCACGCAAATTATACGTTTAATTAGAGAATGCAAGCCGAACCTGCGTTACTTTTTGTATTCAATATGCATAGAGTTTGTATCGACATTCTGAGTCCGACGTTAATTTGCTTGCACGTTTGACTATGCGAAATAATCATTGCTTGCATTTCGTGTTCATAATTTTTTTTTTTTTTTTTTTTTCCGCAATTACGCAACGTATCCCTCAAAGTGTTTCGTTTTAAAACAAAACGAAAATAAAATCAAAGTGTCACTTACCTAAGGTAAACATACGACGCATGTCCAGGGGGCACCTGCTTCTTAGACAGCTTCGAGTACTCCGCTGCATGTACATAGTTTCCGTCGCACCTGCACCTGTCTCAATTTTTCTCAACGAAGAAATTCTCCATACGTCTGATTCAGCGTGGGAAGATTGCAATGGGATTGAAAGGGTACTAGGACGTGTTTGTATTCTGCTGTAACAAGGAGATGATACATTTGAGAAAGGATACGAAGGCGTTGGATGAATTGTTATCAAGAGTATGAAAGGACGTTCGAATCGCATGGATAAGAGAAGGACCACGATTCATACATCGAAAGATGAAATATAATTTTTCTTTCCACCAAACTTGCTTTGGGATAAAATAAAATTTAATAACTATTAATCCGTTATCCAGCAATTGTACACGTACCCAGGGTATTAATACACTCGAGGAGGGATACTACCGGGTTTGGACATTAGAGTTGTAATAAAAAAAGATACCAAGTTTGTTTTTTTTTTTTTTTTTAGATAAATCTTTTTTTTTAATAAACATAGGCATTCCCTTATGTAGGTTAGTTTTTTAGACTCTCTTACGATTACGGTTTATATAATAATATATTGTCGTTACACATAAAATTCTTACGCGAATACCAACTGAAAGTGAGGCACTGGGTATTTCTGCTCACCCTTTTTTTATTTTAACATTCACCTACACAAACAAACATCGTGCACACGTGCTCAAACATATGCAATCTTTCATACTCTTTACTGGGACTCTGCGTTACGTTTGGAACGCACATATACATCTATACTTATTACAAACAAGAAGTACATGCTAAGTTATGTTTACTGAGATCATACTAATACATCACAGGGTTACATAGACATAAGATTATTCTCTTTTACTATTTTTTTTCGTTTCTTTCCCGACGGAAGACTATTTTCTTCTTTCTATCGTGACGATTTCAGATCTTGCGAGATTCCATAGTCGTTCGTCTGCTGTTGACCATCGTTTTATTCCAAAAATTGGTCATGGTTTCACATGCTTGTCCGTATGAGTAGTCGTTGAATTAGGTTTTAAAGCTATTGCTTCAATTTGATTTCTTATCGCGAGGCTCTCATAGTACGAGGAGTATCGCAGCCATGAAAGCACCATTGAAACATCGACACAGAATAACCGGTATGAAAAACGACCATTAGAATTCCACAATGAATCAGTTCTACCGCTCATAGCGCACTTCGCGAGTGAACTACGAAAAAAATAGCTTGTAACCACCAGTCGTATTTTTGAATTATAATCTCAAAGAGGGAGAAGAGTGAATGGAAAAGAAAAATATGTACCGGGAGCAGAGGGTACGATTCAGGGAAGATATTTTCAGTGAATGGCAATAATCAAATTATCGTAAACAAAAGATTTGTAATAAACAGCTACCATTATAAAATCAATATACCATTTAAGATATACAATTACATTTACATTAATATTATATTTTGCGTAAATTCATCCGCGATGAAGAAAGTAACGAAGGAAAGTTTTGGTTCGTTCCAAGATCTGTAAATTATGTACGTTGAACCTCGCACTTTCGTTAACATGGTATAAAACAATTCGAATACATGATGCATCCTTGCATTGTTTCAAGAACCGTTTAAAGACCTCCATGAGCGATGATTTGTACTCGTTAAATAATTTTGAATAAATCGATACACTCTCTTAAATGTATGCTCCACAAATTACAATCTAACAATACTCGTACGAAGGGAAAAAATATCTACATATTTCTACATAAGCTACGGAGAACTTTCAACGGTTTTGTTCACGCTGCACCACCAATATCTAGTCTGATTGTAAAACATTAAAAACGAGAGGATTCATTGTGATGATTTGTATAGGAAAAAAAAAAGAAAAAAAAAAAAGAAAAAAAAATGAATAGAAATAGTAGAGTACAAAATTGATTGAAAAGCTAAACGAAGATTGCATCCTATGTCTATGGATAAACGACTACTGTACCTTTGATTGCTTCCATTGATTCCCATGCGATTCATGGTATAATTGATCCAATGATTTTTTTCCCCGCCAAGAAGAAAGGAGTTTCGAATATTGCAATCTTCACGAAGCTTTAGATTTATAAACGTATTAACATTTAACGCGTTTCAGGGCGATGAGATGAAAGAGGGAAAAGGAGAAGCCAAATACAATAAAAATTCCTTTTTCAAAGGCATAAGGTAAGAAAAAAATCGCGGGGGTGATTTGGCATCGGCTGTACTTTCTTAAAGTCGTACAGGAGATCAATGCTTAAACATGGGTAACGAACTATATCTAAATCATATCTTTCTTCCCGTTAATTGTCCTTGAGACTGGTCTCTTTTCGGCTACGAAAAAAAAAAAAAAAAAACAAAAAAAAATATATATATATATATATATATATATATGATTGCGTTCCTATTGCGTTCTTAAATATATAAAAATTATGCTCCGAAATTTTGTTTCTTGAATTTATTTACGCTATACATAAAAAAAAAAACAAATTAATGTCGTACAATTTCGCGACCGTTTCAAGAACATGATCGAAATTGTCGCGAAATTCGTCTAACTTTGCTTTCAACAAGGTATGTTAGATCATCCGTGGATCTTCATCGAGTAGAAAAGTCGATGAAAATTCATGGAGTCTAAACCGAAACAGCCTCTGATTTTTTGAATACTTGTGGACCAGGCTCAAGTGGCCTTATCTGTGTGGATTTTGATAGAAACGCAATGTACCTTCACTTAATATCTAATTTTACTTAAAGTCTATTCATACCTTAAAAAATAATCATATATTTTTGTCTCCTTACACTTTCGTATCGAAGTGTATGTATACAACGACCTCATCCTCACTCATCCATCTTCGCTTCGTTATAGAATTAATCAGACAATATATTAGATTAATTAATTTCGTGAAAAACACATTCTCCCTCTCTCTTTCTCTACCTTTCTTACTCACTCACTCTTTCTCTCTCTCGTTCGCTACATATATCCTAATCGTTACTCTGCCTAGTCTAATGCAAAAGAAAATAACGACACGAATGACATAAAAAAAGAAGAAAAAAGAAAAAAAATACGATAACAACAACCAATGGAATATCGTTTTTCCTCTGTTCATCGTTCTACAATAATTGTGGTCGTTTGTTGTTACTACTCCGCAATTTCCGTGGCATGGCCACGAAAAGTATACGCAGAAAAAGTATACGTGGAAAAGGATTAAAACAAAACAAGAGAAAAATTAAAAAAAAATTAAAAAAAATGAAGAAAAAAACGGCACTACTTCATTTCTTTTTTCCCCACCGTTTTCGCCTATATTCATGGCGGATAAATCTACGTGAATGGCACAGCCAACGGACCTCGCGCCTCCTGCCAGAGAGCTTCTGCTTTTCTCGTTCCTTCTGGCAGCGATGCTTCGTGTTTCCGGTCCCACTCGCGCTCCTCAGAGATGAAAGAAGACAGCGAGGCTGAAGGAGGAAGCTGGAAGGCTCTTAGCTGCGTATCTGACCCGCGTTGCGTGCGATCTTCTCTGGCGGCTCTATCATGCTCTTCGTGCTACCGTTTAGGCTACGTTTACGACTCTTCATATAGTCTGAAAGTACACAACAACCAAACATGTACACATAAGTATACGATATATAAACCAATTATTCTGTTTCATTATATTTACGCGTCTGTGTGGTAAAAGATTTCAATCGTACGAGGTAAATGCTGCATTGTAAACGAATAAAGCATACGTTACGCGAGGAAAGAAATTAGCTGAAAATTTCTGAACATTTAAATCGGGATGCTTTTAATCGCACATAATATCGAACTTGACCTCGTGAACGACATATAACATAACGAATGCATGTACCCAAAATCTCGTTGGCGATAACCTTTACGAATACCGTATCCACTCACCGTCCTTGTTAATTATATCAGTCTC
Source organism: Ctenoplectra terminalis (assembly GCA_019453375.1). Taxonomy (NCBI): domain Eukaryota; kingdom Metazoa; phylum Arthropoda; class Insecta; order Hymenoptera; family Apidae; genus Ctenoplectra; species Ctenoplectra terminalis. Next base: position 46,327 of record SMSQ01021692.1, on the reverse strand, counting down.
AGATAAGGTGTACACGAATCTTCGCAACGTTCGTTGAAGCGTTAAAGCGTGCCATTACGGTACAGTAGCGGAATAGAGAAAGATAAACGCGAGTAAAGAGCTTGAAATAAGACGCGTGCAGTTTCGTGTCTCCTACATACGTTTTGTTTGCCAACTTCTCGTGAGTCACGATATAGGAGGCTTTCACAAAAACAAGGTCTGCAATAGATTGATACTCGTAAATATGAGTCACGTCGCGTCGCGTTCAGCCCTGTACGAATCACAAAAACCCGTAACCCCTCTGCCCCTTTTCGGAAACGACATTTGGCGAATTTCCACGGGAAAGTTCGATGCATCTGTTCGATTTCCATAGCCCACCCTCGGATGCTTTCCTTAAGCTTGATTGCATTGCCACGCGACATAAATTACAATGATTTCGGGAACAGCTGTGACATCGTCTATCCCCCCTTTTAATCTTCCCCCTTCTCGCGTCGTTAATCGTAAACGTAAAAATTAATAACTCACTGGGTTGCATCGATGCATCGCGTTGCTAACAGCTATTCACAAAATTTGAATACCTTTTGATCAAGTATTTTTTTCTTTTTTTTCTCTTCAGTAGCAAACTCTTCAACCCCTGATCCAAAAAACCAGCGCGAAAAAGTTTCTTCAAGTGCAAACGAAATCGTCACGTGCAATTTAAATAGCCCGCTCTACACCCCTATGCATGCGGGTTGAAAGTATCGTAGCAGGCAATCCTGATTTTAAATACCGATCGACCCTCCCCACGCGTAGTACGATCCAGAGGGTTGTTTGTCAGAGATGAACGATTGTGAGCACAGCTGATGCCCCCATGCGCGTTCCGCGCAGGAGGCGCACGCTCGCAGAAAGATCGCGTGAGCGAACAAAAGTTGATGACCGAGGGGTGTGCGGAAGAGAATAGAACGGGGGTGCACAGGACTAGCTACCCCATATGGACTGCACAGCTGACCGCGTGCGGCTCATTAATAACGTACGTTAGGAAAATCATTCCCGTGCCCCCATCGTACTCACGATCCCAGAACGAACGAACTTGCGTACGTTACAAAAACGTGCACGCTCATTCTCTTCCGTGTATACACGTATACTAGAAAAGTAGCAAAGAAAGAGCGTGTGCTCGTCACAGAACGGATACCATCGAAGATCAAAACGCGACCGGTGTATCGATCCGGTTAATCGAACGCGGGAGCGTATCGTACGATATTATCGTTAACTAATAATAACGGTTACCGTCACGCACAGCACGCGACCACGTTCGGTTCAATCGTCGAATAAACACTTCAGGTAAATCCAATTAAGTTTAATCCGATGCGATGAACAGATGACCGAATGCGTCCTTGCTGCATCCAAGATTACACTTTGGACTTTGAAAAAAATCGCTACGAACGGGACACGATTCGAGAGAGATCTTTCGATCTCGGAATCGTGTCTTTCGAATCGATTTTATCGAACCAATTCCATAGTGAACGACAGAACGTGACGTATAAATAAAAGTGCGCGTGCTGTTGGGGCACAAAATGTGTTTACACGAGCGTAAATGCATGCGTGCGAGACATATGACGAGTCACATCCAGAAATAGTCGCGTCGCGTGGGTGGTGTGCACGCTCGAATAATAAATAGGCGAAAAAAAAGGAACTAGACCGTGAGGTACGGGCCCGAACAAGATGGCCGTGTGCAACACGCAACGCAACGCGGAAAATCATGCGCGAGAAGAGACGACGGGGAAAACAACAGCATCCGCTTTTTTTTTATACATATATCGTTTTTTTTTGTAAACAAAAAAACAGACGATTTCGTGTACCTGTTAAACGATGAGATATTCGATAGAAGAGTTGGGAATAATATTTATCCTTATGTCATCCCTGTTTACGCTTGCGTATAGCGAATTATCGAACGATGCTTATCCGAGTGAAAAAAAAAAAAAAAAA
>SMSQ01021692.1:26762-43982 GCA_019453375.1 Ctenoplectra terminalis | reverse complement strand
AAAAAAAAAAAAAAAAAAAAAATTCGCGGCGGATTTTATATCGTCGTCGTTATCGTTAACTATGACAGTAAGATAGTTTTATCTGTCACGTAACTTGTTGGAATATTTTTATTGTTCGAACGAGTGTTCGTCGCGTGTTACGATCGATTGGTAGATACAATGTTCCGCGGAACGATCGTAGAAAAAAAGCGTACCCTCGACCGGCCGAGTCGTCGGGTGCAACTCGTTTCTTTTATCAGGTGCTTACGTAACTACGTAAATTACCGCAACCTTGCCGGTTGGCGAATTAGATTGACCTAGGGTATACTTCTTCCCGTTATAAATAAAACCAGCCAATTAACTTCTGTAACGAGTTCCGATCAAATAATACAGGAATAATACAGGAAATTTCCAGTTCTTGAACAATTATGTACCTTTTCTTGTAACAGTTTCGGACAAATTAACGAGCGAGAAAATGAACTTTTTTCTTTTACTCCTGTTAGGCGTACAACTTGTCACGCAAAATGTGTGAAACGTTGTTACGACTGGCAAAAAGTTAGAGAAGAGAGAAGAACGAAGAAGAATAAGATAAAAAAAGGATAAAAATTAATATTTTACGTTGCGGTGTAACATTTAATTAGACTCGACGACTCTTTAGCCTCCGTACGCCGGCAATTAAAAGACTTATCGATACCGAAACTAATTGTCCAACTCGAATACAAGCGATTCATTCACTAGGAAACAGTTAGTCGCATGATAAGAATGGTTTTAAAAACTGGCGAAAGAGTTTTTGCGCGACTGAACGTGGCATCCGGCACACCGTATCGAGTACACCCCAAGAAACGCACGTGCTTGTGCTACCAAGTCTACTTCAAAACGTACAATGCCAATTACGAGATAAAAAATAAATAAATAAATAAATAAATAAATAAATAAAGGCGTTATCGCTTACCGGTTATGGTGGACTGTTTTCTCGTTGCGGAGGTTGATAAAACGGGGGTAGTGGGTTCGATGATGTACATTTTCTTTTCCGAGTCGAAATCGAAGAGTTCGTTGGCGGTGATCTCGCCGATTTGAGGCACCCTCGGCTCCTGTGGCGGCGTCTTCTCCGATTTCGATAGAAGCGGCGTGGACGGAGACGAATCCTTGCGGAGTCGTCTGGTGGGCGAGGAGTCTCGTGCTTTTCGTGGCGTGCTAGGCGCGTGTTTCCTCAAGTAAGGCATACCGCGCAGGGCATAAGGTTCGGGCACCACGTCCTGCGGTGTGACCAGCTCCCACTCGTACCTCGAGTTGGCTCTCGGTATCTCCAAGCGAAAGTCGAATCCCCATCTTTCGGCATCGAGCATAGATTGAGCGCGAAGCTCCCGTTCCGCCAATGCACGAGCCGCGGCGTGATCGACGGGTCCGAATAGGTCCCTCCGAACACGAGCAAGGGCTGCTCTACTCGGCACAGTTCGTCCTCCACCTAAATTCCTACTCATTTCCGTCATCATCACCGGATTCAACACTCGAGCGCTCATATTTCGTTAGTCTTTCGCACCAGCGACGTCGCCGTCCTCCGTCGCAGTTACCAATAACCAATCTTTTTCGAGAACAAACAGTTTTCGTTCCTCTTCGCACGGTCACTACTTTTACTCTCTCCTTTTTCCTCCCTCTATCCGTCCTTGTCTTTCTCTCTGTCCCTCTANTCTTTTTCGAGAACAAACAGTTTTCGTTCCTCTTCGCACGGTCACTACCTTTACTCTCTCCTTTTTCCTCCCTCTATCCGTCCTTGTCTTTCTCTCTGTCCCTCTATCTCTCTCTCTTTCTCTCTTTCTTTCTCTCTGTTTCTCACCGTAGCCGTTTTCGAAACACGATTCGGCAACACTAACTCGCACACTGGGCCGATTTTGAACACGCGCACAGCACGGTGTTACAAATCGCCTTTTTTTCGCATCGATTGCAACGCGTTACAACCGTCCCGTTTACAGAGATGATTCTTCTTCCGAGAATCGTTCACAGAACGTTGAAATACTCGCGGCTCGCAAAGACGTGGCAACGTTGTCGTGGCGCGACCCACCGAATTTCGAATAATGGCCGTACTCAGCGTCACCGCACGACTCCGCTGGTCGTTGACTTGCTCACGGATGCACCGAACACTTTGCGATGCTGATTTTTTGACGCCGCACATCCGCGAATTCGAGGTTATACTTGAAGACAGAGTATATCATGAACAGCCAAAGTGTGCGCGAGAAATCGGAAAGTTTGGCAACACGGTAAACATACTATTGCGTACCACTGTGAAAGAGTGAGAGGCAAGATAGGAAAACAGTAGCAGCTATCTCGTATTTCCTCGGTGTTCGGTACACAATTCCTTGGAGAAAAGAGGCACAACAGGTGCCCAACGATCGATCGTCGAGTCGATTTCTATATTTTTCAGTTTTTTCTCACAGATGCATCGTTATAGCCCGCGGGAAGAACAAACTGGCAACGTTGCACGCACTTGCGCATGAACCTCCAAGAGACGGCAAGCGTGTTTCGACGTGTTCCCGCGAAGATTACGACGTTGTTGAAATTAAAAATTTATCGTATATTTGCCCTTTCGGTTTGCAATTGTTATGTCCGTGCAACGCAAAGCGCACAAATATATCACTCAAAGTTCCTTGATCGACGCACGATAATTTCGCGGAAAACGTTATTGCACACGGCCCGAAAGCACCAATATGCTGTCCGCTGACACGGTGGGGAGCCACCGAATCGAGTCCGATACCACATAAAATCCAAATGAAAACAGTACCGCGCTTCCCGCCAAATACACCGCTGTCAAGACACGCGCGTGGTTCCAAGTTCGGCGGAAGGTCGTACACGATTGCGCAGTTATGTTGACGCTGGCGAGGTGCGTGCGTGCTCTCTAACGCACGGAGTAGTACGAAGACACGTTCCACACATGTAAAGCGCTCTCTAGCGACTGAAGTGTGCGCCTCTCATTGCAAGTGACCAAGCCTCTAAATGCATCGGCTCTTTTCGGCTATCCTCGGCTCATTCGGTGTCACCCCTTTTCCCTCTCCTCGCGACAGGGAAGAAACGAAATAACCGCCATTTGCAGAGTATAGTCCCTTCAACCTGAGCGCAGCACTTTGAGCCTTTGAAAACACGTTCAAGAAGGTTATACAGTTATTGGCTCCTTCAACGGCAATACGAATGAGCAGAATGCTGATCGTAACCCATTGGATGCGTCTCAATATGCCAAGTTCTATGGTAAATACCATCCATCTTTTCTGTACATGGGTGGGAAGGAAGTGACGGGGGCGGGGGGGGCTACTGAAAAGCTTGAGGATACCAATAGGCTGCAATTGTTCCCTTTACCACTCCCATTTTCACTAATGCGCGAGAATAAATCTATATCTGGATAAAACTAAGAAATGAGTAAAAATTAGAAATTATTAAAAGGTAATCCTTAAGTTTTGTGAAAATTATCTTCGATTAATTGTCGCGTCTCATGTTTGGGACAAGTGCATTTTTCGATATACGTTTGATAAATTTATGACATGCGCGTACACGCAAGGTATAATTATTTGATTGAAAAAAAAGAAAGAAAAAAGGAAACGCATTGTGTGTTGACAAAGGACCGAAAAATAAACAAGTTCAGGTTTCGAACCAACGACTGTAATCTTATCACGGACACTCGTATATACGTTTATTCGGCAGATTTCCATGTTTGCATGGCAATGCGTTACACACGATGAATTTATTTGCATGCTATTCGGATTAGCGTCGTTATTTTATTTCAACCGATATTAGCTACTATTCCTAGACACCATGGTTAGAATTGGAACACCATACTTTGCGAAATTTAAAAATAAAATCTTATCGTCCACCGATGCTCTTAGCGAGACCGAAAACAAGTCGTACAAACCTATTAACTCGCTGCCATGTCTACTACATATTTAGATCTGACTCGTTTGCACGTTCGGATTTATTAATTCGATGATATTTTTTTATCGCTACCGTTTATATTTCAATGACAAGGATGAATTGAAGCAATTCATCAGCCGTGTGCGAATACGTGTATTTTTGCAATAAAAATTATCATAGGTTTTGATTCATTAACATTATGCAAATGTAGAAATTGAACTTGTGTTTACTCGTTCAATTTCATGTACTTGACAATTGGCCGCTCTTAAGTATAGCAGATGTTTGCTGCGACGCTACTAGGAAAGATACGAGATCAACGAAGCGAATCGACACTTTTCAATGATAATTGTCAATTTACCTCATTGCTATTCTCGTGGCCTGAATCGTTTGTATCTTCTGCAGAAGGCAATGGGGAAATGGTTTTCTGTAGCTTCCAAAGTAACTCGTATCGAGCGAACCGTGCATAGTCGATCGTTACAACCAATCAGGGAGCCCGTTTGCCAAGTAACGCTAAATAGTGTTAGTGTATATCCGTCTGGTAAAGTATGGCTGACCAAATGGCGCCACTGTACATTCGCGGGAAAATTTTGAATATTCAAATCTAACAAACAGCGACTTTTCAATGCGTCTTTTAACATTATTGCACTTTATTTGCAATAAAAAATAACCTCGTTTAATCTCGAGAATATTTTTTATAATATTCGACCATTACCATTCAACTATGTTTTATCTGTAAAACATTTTTGATTTTACGAACAAGTTTTTCTTTTTATTAAAAATAAAAATTAAGTAGGAAAGAAAAACAAATTTTTGAGACGTTCGGTAGCTTGACATAATATATTCTCGTGAGAGGACTGCAAAGCGTGTTGTCAAAAATGAAAATCCCACGCAACATCCAGGAAGTGGTGAGGGTGGCACCGGATGCATCTCAATGAGGGGAGAACGAGCGAATGAGTCGCGTAAAACAATCCTTTTTGCGTTTCGCAAAGACTACCGTCTCTCCTTCGTCTGTGGTTAGGTGGGGTACCCGTTTAGCAAGGTATTCCGTTGCACAGGTGTTCTCTCATGGTTTGTCGTAGACGAAGGACGGAAAATAAACACCGTTTCCTCTTATAACGTCTCCCGCGTGTATCTTCTGAACGATGAGGCATTCTAGATTATTTCTGAAGAAAGAGTGTGTTTATACATCCTGGATAGACGGCCGGAAGACGCGTGGTTGCATCTGCGCCGCGTGTTTGCTACCGACAAAGTCACCTGTTTCATCGGTAGAATAATTTCGCTATCAAATCTGAGTTTAACGTCTATGTATGTTATCTCGTCGCGTGCATACTGCCGTAGAATAAAAATGTAATCGTGATAAATCGTCTTTATCGAGATCAAGGCGGTCGATCGAGACCGAGGTTGAGAATGAGCATATTTTTAAGATGCTTTGACGAATGATCCAAATTTTTTTTTCTCGACGTGATTACATATTTATAGAGATTAAAAATTTATCGTCAAGATTGTTGCTCGATCGTTAATTGGAGACGGCGGTTAGTAGTTCTTTAGCGCGAAAGTGTTGAATGGTTGCAGAAAACAATGATGGTGGTGCACGTTATACGGAAATATCTTTTGTCGTAGTCGCGATTGTGCCCATTTCCGTGGGAATTCGTGGAACGGAAGTGCAATTTCTGGCAATGGGTACACCACCATCATCGTGACCAGCTTCCATAGCGCGAGCAAGGTGAAAAAAAACGAATCTTAAGAAACGATGCCAGGTGCACGAGCTACCTTCTCACGAGAACTTGAGATTAATTTTAAGAAATCCTGATACTCGTGGAATCGAGCGAAGCTAGCCTTGCCATTCGAGATAGCATAATCGTTTTTTTCAACGATTATTTTAACGTTGGTTTAATTATTGTACTTGTATCAAGTCATTCCACGCTTAGTAAAATGTTTACTTTTCTTTATAAGATGCGTAGGACAGATGTGTCATCTTGTTCTCGAGCCTAGAAATTAGGTCATAAGTCATGCACCATATGCTTGAGAGAATCCAGTCCGTCTGATGAATCTCGTGTAGCAGTTGCATTGTTTTATTGAAACGTAAGAAAAAGGAAAGGTTTTTCGAAACGATACACAAGTTTATAAATTTATAGATAAATATATTACAGTTTCGTCTATCTAAAAAAGTATAAACTCACTTTGTATAATTTATTCACATTGTAATATCATTCGTTTGCTAATTACGTGTATTGCACGCAGGTATAATAATAAATATTAAATAATCGTATAAAATAGTATAAAATCAAGGTAAATATATAATAACAAGTATCACGACAAACGACATCCGATTCTCGAACTGTCATTGTAAGTTAAAAAACATTTTTTTTTTTTCGTCTAATTTAAATAAAAAAATGTAACATTGGTTTACTAGCTCTTTAGACACTAAAGCGTGTCCATTCTGACTAGAAGTTAAATCGATGCTTTTTGTGGTCAATAACTTCGCAACTTCTACTTGAACCTTATTGACTTGGATTCGGTCAATTTCATACTTTTTGTTTAGAAAAAATGTCAAGACGATCATATTACTTTCTAATTACGTTCATGTACTGTCAGCCATTTTATCGTTCTCTTTGTCTTCTGTATGATCCTGCATCGTTATATCGTCATCTTGCATGTCTTCTTCCTGCATTGTTTGTAAATTTTCTACCCGATTGCTCGACTCGAGTGAGTTACAGATTTCACTTCCTTGTTTATCGAGCTTCACCCATACGTAACGACCAGGTAGAGGTTCTTCTTTCTCAAAGTCAAAATTCCATCTCTCCCTAGCCTGCGTCCAAACAAAATTATCAAATAATCGTTCGTAGCCAAAGTATATTATATTTTATTTATAGCTCACGTTCTCCCGGTTTTTTCGAGCCTCTTCGAAGAAACAGTTCGCAATATTATCCTCGACGCCAGAATTTCGTCCTGATTCCTTCTCGTTATCGTCATCGTCGTCTTGAAAAAGTCTCCTTCGCACGCTGCGAGGTCTTCTTCCCTCTTGTATGTCAATGTTTGGATATTGCATCATGAGTCGAGCCCTTTACAGATTCAGATTAAGTTTACATTAGTAAAAAAAAAAAAAGAAAAAATGAAAACAAAATAATGACTTATAATAAAAAATTCTAAAGAAGCACGTGGACGAGTAAATGACACGCTATACACAAATAGAAAAAGGATTTCTAGTCGTGTACTTGAAAGCTTCAATTACTAACGTATTACGCACGATTTAGCATAGATAGCAGTTCTTTGTGGTTTGTAAACAATGCGATATGCATGGAGTGACTTGTCGCGTTGCAAAGTACGCTAGTTCGTACACGTGTGTTGGCAAACGAGAAAGAGAGAACAGAAGAGAAATCTATAGCACTCTGAACGGATGTATTGGAATGCATATCACTTCCTGCATGAATGTACGACCGCATACCGGATAATAGTTGTTATTCAACATATAGACGAGATAAACTTTCACGTGTAGCGCCAAATTTTCAATCAACGATCATGGTTTCTCAAAGGAGTACCTGTGATATAATTGCATCGATAAAAGTGACTGCTTCGAGTTTTTTTTTTTTCTTTTGCGAAATTAAAACGGCCACAGTTATCAAGGCTAATCTTCGGCATTTTTATTCTGTGAAAGCAGACATCGCCATATATGTTATTTTGTTTCTCTGCTTGGTGTGAAACTGGTTTTGTATCAGAACTTTCGCTAGTTTCTAATAAACCTCTTGCTGCTCGGCTAACGTGAAATAATTGCAAGATAGACAGCTACGATAATTTTGATTATCCGCATGATTGCAAAATAAGAGCGTAGAAATAAAACGCTGGCGAATGATACGATAAGGTCAGGGCAATTTTTTTTTTCGTGAGATCATTCGCGCGAGAAAAGAAACGAACGCAAGTAACAATTGTTGAAATTACGTTTAATTCAATTGGAATAAATTAAACGCGTCAGCCAACTGTTTTAAGGTTAATTATTCGTGCATGTCGTTAATCGTGAGCGACATTGAGCTCCAAAATTTAGATCGTTCGTTTTCCTTGATTCGTCGTCGGATTGGTCGACGTAAAGAAAAAAGAAAAAAAAAAAAAAGTACAACATAAGAAATAAATAAAACTGGCTTTTACAAATTTGCGTGAACGCATGCAAAGCATCAAGATCATTCCACAATTATCAGACATCGGTTAGTAACGTGCGAAACTTGCTATTGCGAACGAATCTATAGCATAATTTCGTTGGGGTGCATAATCAAGGTGTACGTAACATTGAATCACCGCGCGTAAAACAAAGAATCTGTGCAGAGAAGCGTGCTCCTGTTCGAGCTACGCATCCGTTGTCCATGGTCGCGATATTTCAAATAATAATGTCACTGTTCATACGTTTTTACGCTCAGAAGACGATCAAATTATTTGTATGTGGTTTACCACTTGTATTGTAAAAATTTGACTGGCAAAGTTCGAAGATAGGTACCGTACACGACCTGATTCTGAGCTAGCTGGTACGGTTAAAGGACAAAGTTCACATTGAAAATACCAATCCATACAAAACGTTCAAATGTCACGTGCACTAATAAAAGCATTGGTATCAAGGTGATTTTCATTTACTCACTGTCCGGGGAAGAAAATGGTTGCGATTCGATTGCGAGTTCGTAGTATCACAGATTATAGACACGTTATCACATAACACCGTTCAGCCCCGTCTCATTCTGCAATCGAAACGACGCGTGCTTTCCTTTCCTCAAAGTGCGTCCCTACGGTTTACTGTCAGCTGGCGAAAAGTTCTTTGCTTGAATAACAACGCGATCGATAATCCCATCGTTTTCGTCGGGGGTGTGGACTGGTACTAAGATACGAGGGGGTATTTTAGTGCGCGCGCACATTGCAACGAGAGATACTTAGTCAGTGCGCATTCGCACGGATATCGATATGTGACACTTTCAATGTTCATCTACATGCAATTCTATCTCTCTGTCGTTGGGCCGAAATCGTTCGATCGTAACCGTTCGATTGTTAGATATCGCTTTTCTTTTTTCGATATCAAACAACTTCATCGATAAAAAAAAAAAAAAGAAAAAAAAGACAGAAACTGTTACCGTACATTTTCATATACAGTCAGATTAGAAGGGACAATTTTTTTTAAAAAGCACGAATAACACGATTTTTACATAGTCCTTGAACAAACCTTGATTGCTTGCTCTCGTTACTTTTCACAATCAGTTCTTGGAGATAATCTTGCTCGAATCGGAATTCACCGGTATACGTTGTTCTCGACCTCGAAAAATATCACTGATATTAAATCATCAACGCTGGAAGTTTGATAAACGCGGAATAGAGAACGCTCGCGATTACACGCGAGAAACAAAGAAACGAAGCTGCAGCTGGTGCAAGGCTTAAAGTGCGACTGGTGGAAAGTCGGAATAGTTACTTGCATCCCAGGTGCAGCTGACTAGCCTAGATTCTGCTTGCAGACTATCACGAGCTACAGTGCAACAGACGCATGCGCGAATACCCATTAACCGAATGGTTCATTGTGCAGTCGTTCGTCCCGGGATGCAAACTTATTGTCGTTCCGGTTGACGACATCCGTCGGAGCAAAAAAAAAAGGAAAAAAAAAAATTCATTCTATCGCGAATCGATGTCATTCAAGGAAGACACGAAGAAGACTTAGCGAGAAATCCTGTGGCGCCTCTGAGGTGTCGCAAATTATCAAGGTTACAACGAAGCTTTCTTCGTCCACGAATAATATCTATCTTCGAGGAATCGTCGAGCACGATGATATAAGAGAAAGGGTGATCGTTCGACGAACGGTTTTTCTCGGGGGACCGTGCGTTCGATCTGAAATTGTATCGATGTCATTGAAGCTGCGTATCGAATTGTTATTCTCGAGCGATAAACCAGTGGTTCGAAAGCGATCGATCAATATTTGCGAGCTGGAATAAAATCGAGCATAGCAGAGGATAAGGAATTGTCCGAAGCGAGGAAAGATAGAACCGCTGTTCGCGTTGCCAGGGAGAAAAACTGAAATGTTTCCGTGAGAGTGTAGCCAGTAGAATGGCGGGAAGTAGAACGGTAGGAAATTCTCACATATAGATAGTCGTATTCTCCAGAGAATTCTTCGAAGGTTGTAAAAAAAAGCGGCAGCTGAGAGTAACTCCAGCAGCTCGATCGGCGAACATCTTTTCTCGTTTTCCTTTACCTTTTACACTTACTCCGATGATTCGACCTCTTTTAGCGGCTTCGGTACAACCGTCGTTTACCGTACCGTTCCACGCCGGTGTTCCGCGTCGTAACTTCCGAGGAAATTGCTGCAACTAGATCGTGCATAATTTCGTCTTCTTTTTTTTTTCTTTTCTTTTCTCTTTTCGTAGTCTTTCTCGCGACTCGTCGACTCGTCGACTCGTTTCTTCCCTAGCAACCCACGCAGCTGTCGATCATTGGCGATGAGCACGCTATTCGAAAGGCTTCGACCAGCAGGAGCGCTTTTAAACGGTACCATCGATATTTCGCGTACCCGACGACAGCTGATAGTTCAAATTTTTCGTCCAACGAATACTTCTCGAATTTCAATGATCCCCATCGGCGAGGAAAATTGATGTATCGATTCAAAAATATCCAGATGCAAGCGTGCTCCTTTTTTTTCCATACTTCCAGAATTGTTGTTACTTTGATCTAAGTTTGAATTTAAATTTAATGAACCTCTGCACAGAGTACATAATCAACGTTGAATAAGTCATAAGATTAATGACTGGTATCGCTATGGTCGATATCTTTAGATATTTTTAATTTGTTGCACGCAACCACGCGTAACGTATGCGCTGTACTTGGTTCCTTCGCTAAATTTACGTGCCTTTTTATAAATTACTGCGAAATAGCGAGGAAAGAACAAGGCGTGTTGTTATTTAGTAATTATTCCGCTCGAATTGTCTCGACAACCGGGTGGCCTTTTGCTGCTCGAAAAAAATATTTCTCGAAGGAAAGACACCGCGATCTTCAATTTCTGACACAATACAGATCACTTGCAACGTTTCCTCTTCACCGAGGTTTGTTTCGCGAACCGTGTCTGTCGCTTCGTTAATTGCTTCGTTGATTACCCAGTAACGACAGTTGTTAAACCATACGCCTTTGGATTCGGAGTAGAAAAATTCTCGTACGCACGGTGGAGGAAGTTGACCATTGGAAAGCATCCAGGTTAAGGTTTGCAGTGTTCATAGTGTGCTTAAACGTTTCGCGTGTGTGACCAGCATGAACATGTCCAGTTGATGAGCGTGTCTGATTAATATTAACGCTAGAGAAGCGAACCGTTACAAACCAAAAAAGAAGCACAACTGTAAACGCATTTTTTTCCACGGAGCTTTGAAACTCCCGTTCGAATTAATTCCAAGCGGATAGCGTATTTCGATGTGAACGATTTCTTTTTCCTTTAAGCGACATTCGCGTGTATCTAATTTTTACGAGGATGCGTCCCTTCCCTGATTCTCGTTTCGTAATTGAAATTTCGTCAAGCAACTATGTGAAAGTTAACGTGGTCGATCGATATCGAAATGTTGCGTTAACTTTGGTTCGTTATCAGCGTCGTGAAAATCGTTTGATTCTCTTGCCACTGTCCGCTCGTATCGTCCATTATCGTCGATTCGTTTGAAAGTCATTTAGTATCGGACGGTAAATTGCATTCGATGACAGAGCAAAAATCGCTCACGTTTTCGATAACGTAATTATAGTTATAATGGTGTCATACATTATTGTTCCTATCAATCGCGAGATATAGTTATTGCAGGCTTATATTGTTCTTGAAATCACTTAACCAAACGATTCGTTTATCGCTAATTGTACGAAGGCGGTAAATTAATTCTATATCATTTGCAAGTACGAGATAGGTTCCGTGGTAGAAGCAATGAAACATCGAAATTTCCATGCGAACACATGCAAGTCTCATTCCATGCTGGAACATCGTGTATCTCTCATTCGCCCACGAACGACGCAGTTTTCGCGTTTTTTTGGCAACGCAGAATTTTAATTGACTACCATCGAAGCTATACACGATTTCCGGCAAATCGCATCCTCCTCGAACGGTCGTAGACAACGAATTCCGAACGATTCCTATGAATGAAATGCATATTCATTCATTCTTTCACGGTATCGTCGATGCACGTGTTCCTTGCCGCGGATTCCGACATATGCTAAAATCTTTTGCGCCAACTGTCGCTTCCTGTAAGTATTCACGGACCTTGAAATGTATTCCCGCCAAAAGAAATCACTTTGGTCACGCTTCGTTCACCGATGAAACGCGTGAAAAGAAAGCGATGTTTGAATATAGGAAAGACGCTGGACCTGTCTTTGCGATTTCGTTCTATTTCTACTCAGGTCGGATCGAATCCCGAACTGTCTGCGAATAATATTCGAGTCTTCTGTCTCGTTGGGCAACCTTACGGTCGAGCGAAACACGTTTGCTCATTTTCTCGCCTTTTGTACGCGTTTAAAAGTCGCGGTAGAAATATCTTTGATCCTGAAGCAGCCTCGATCTCACGAGGCCTTTATGAGAAGGGGAAAAAAAAAAGAAAATAAATGCAACGAACCCCATCTATTAGGAGACAGAATTCTCGACTTGGCGACACCCTTGAAATTATTCCGTTCTCCGGACGTGTGTGCCCCCTTCTCTTTGGACGTCGCTCGGATCGTTACGGAGGGCCTGTTCGATTGGGAACGCCCTCGGGAATGTTTCCTGTCGGACGTTTTCATCCAGGAACGGACGTGTTTCAAGGGGTGAAAAGTTACGGGAGGAAAAATGAGCGCCGACTCACGTGCGGCCAATCTGTCTCCGTAGCGTCGGGAAGAGGGATATTTATAGAAACGGGTAAGTCGGCGACAGAAATGAACATCGGGCATGCAGAAATGAGAAAAAAATATATGTAAAAAAAATGTAAATCAGTGTGAATCGGTTGGATTCGTTGGAACAGTTGAAATTAATTAGACCGTGGGCCGAGATCGCGTTTTCTATGCGAAACGGTTAATCTCATTCCCACCTGTTAAGCTAAACGATTCAGTAGCTCGAACGCAATCGTTTTAAAATATGTGCGCCGCGGTGAACATTACCGAACCTATCGAACAAGTAACACCAGCCGCCGCACAATTAATAGCTATATAATTTTCGCAAACGACCAAGAGGCAATAGATTATGGGTTCTTTGTAACTCACGTAATTATCTATGCTAGTTAGCGGAAGAGTTTACATAGTTGCTTGGAAACGCATGGGAAAGTCACGCAAAGTGTTCCGTAAACAAGAATTATTAAAAGTTCGTTAACCGAGCAGGCTTTCCATTCCGCGTGTAATAATAACAACGAGAAACGATCATAGATTCGTGCACGTATGCAAGTACCATTCCACGCGGCAGGATTCACCCTTCTCGTACAACATCAATGATCATTATCGGCTTAATTCGTTTGAAATTCCACTCGAAGCGAGTGTTCGCGATGCACAGTTCTATTCCGCGCATCGTATCCCGCAACGAACAATTAACACACTGGTTCGTAAATCATTGCTCGAAAGTTGACACAGTTCCAGTTTCTTTTTCCGGTTCGTTCGAGCTAAACGTTCGGAATATTTTCATCGTTTTGATTGTAAATTTAAGACAACGAATGCTCGACTGAAAATAGGTTAAACTACCCACCATCGGACGCGAATCTACACGCCTGTTTGGCTTTTCCGTTGATTCCATGAACGAAAATAGATTTACGTAGGTCGCGGCCGCAGCTGCGGATTTCTATCTAGCATTTATTTCGTGTTCACGCACCGTTCGCCCGTTTGAGGCAGGTCAGTGACGTTACTCGTCCCACGTATCGCCTAACAAATGACACTCTTCTTCGACTTTCCATTGCAAAAATATTGTACAAGCATTCGAAAACGACGCGTCGCGTGGACTCCATGAGTTTTATGGCTACCCTCCGCCACGAAACTACCTCTTACCGGTTTTTTCTTCTACGCCCACAGATTTTTAAACGTTTGTTTCGTCAATAAACTGAATCAACCGTTCAACTCTACTTTGTTTGTCTCTACCACCGAGATCTTTGTGACTCGCTCGGTTCGCATTTCACGTCTGTTGAATGGAATTTCCTTCAGCTCGGTGTTCACGGATACGACCGTGGCGCCTACCGAACAAAAAAAGAAAAGTGAAAACATCGCGTACATGGCGCCTCCTGACCTACCAGACTTCTGAAATATGTTCATCGTATTTTGATTCTACTTTCGTATCGTTCATCGTTTTAAAAATTTCGACGACGCGATTCATCCGTGTCGCTCGATCGAGAAATTCGATATGGAAGTATATCGAGACCTCGTTCACATTGTTCTACCTACAATGACAAAGCCCGTTGGATACTGTTTTCACCGAGATTGCTAGAGCGAAGAGAAAGGTGTCTCCTGGCCGCTGTGGGTGCATTCAACCTGTACGGAATTTAAAACCCTCGCACAATAACTTCTTCTTTCGTACGCAGAGAAATCCAAGACTCGCCTTGTGAACTCGAGGAGCACAGGAAAGACCAAACCAACGATGTAACGTTACACTGTTAAATCCCGTATGAAACGCTAGTCACCAGTACTCTCTTCTCCCGTGAGTTACCGGATGCAGGAACGACCGCAATACAACAGGATCTATGGTGTCTGGAAGGATGTGCCTTATTGAGAGGAAAAACCGGTGTATGATGTACGCGATTCTAGATTCCATTAAAACGAGCGTATTACGTTCGATCGTCTGTGACATTCGCGTTGGAATCTCGTGGTTAACGGGACGAAGCTGGTAAAAATTGAAAGTCTAAGCAAGGTAAACGCTCTAGACAGAATCGTGCATCGTTCCAGTTCTCACTCGGTCACGAATGTTAACAAAGCGTTTCAAGCGTTCGCGATGTCGCCTATCGATAGCAGTCTCACCTGAGTCTTTCTGCCAGCATCTCGATGAAAGTTTCGGATTCTGGAGATGTTTCGCGACAGGACCGTTCTTTACAACGTTTCACCCAGTAACTGAAGCTTTGGCTACTTTACGAGGTGCAGAACGCTGGCAGCGCTTCCACGTTTTAAAACCTCTCGTGCATCGAACTGCATTCCATACGCTTAATCCATCTATATACGTATGTCTATTTATAAGTGGAAGAGCGTATGACCCTCTGCTTCCCAATACGCGCGTGCACCACCATGTGTAGACACGCGTTGTACGTGGCCCATAAGCAGAAACTTACACACATGTCGCATCGTTACATGTGTACGTGTTTAACCTCGAGAAAGGAAGTCTATTTCCGGAAAAAAAGCAGTACCTCGAAATGCGAAGGAGCACCCGGTCTGCGATATCATTGGGGACGAAGAAGTCGTTCGGTTTACGAACGAGACTCGAGTCAAAAATAATCCAGCTGCAGAGGCGGTCGAAAGGACTGGCGTACAGGGGAGTATTTTTGGCTCTGTTTCATCTCGATAAGGCAAAAAGGCAACGATTTCGCGACTTTTAATTGAACATATTCGAGTACACCGTGAACTCTTCACTGCGCGGGATGTAAAACGCGTATCGCTTGTTAAGAGCTCGCGAAGTACATTAGCGGGACTGGCGGAAGGATGTATCACCGTTTCGCGATAAATTTAAAACGCCTGGATCTCGTAGTCATCGCGCCGTTCCGCTACCACTTATCTTAAAGTGGATGCACTTTCGGACGAGAGATCGAAAACTAACTGAAACCTGGTTGCTTTTCGCATGGTAATGGACTTCGCCGAGGTCGAGTCGCTAGGACATGGAATTTTAAGTGTCAGTCGTTGCAACGTGTCGCGGATTCGTTCTGCGAGGCACTTTCTAGGCATTCGTAATAAGCCACGCAGTGTTGTGTAAGTCGAATTCCATGGTATCGTACGATATAGACGCTAACCTTAAAGCTTGTTCTCACCGTTCGACCAGTGAAATTGCAAATGGTGAGCAGCGATTACTTAAATTGTCGAAGCAAGAATCGTTTTCACGGGCTTTGTGTACGATGCACAATCCGAGGCTTCCTCGCACGAAGGGTAGAAGGCCAGCAGGCGCTTAACGATTTCCAAGGCAGTTCCGAAGGCGGTGGTACGGAACGACCGAAACACAAACGGACAGTCGCTTTTTCGCTCTTTATATTCAGACTGGAAGTGATTTCACGGTTCGAAGGACCTCTCTTCGGCCTCCAGACAGGATCTAGGCGAGGCATCCTGTCAGTGATCCCCTCCTCGCGAGCCTCGCCTTCTAGCCAAAGCGTTAACCACAATAATGTCTATTTCTTTCCTTTTTTTACCTCATTTTTTTCTTCTTTTCTTTTTCTTCCATTTCTCGGTAAATCTACACTTACCGTATTATAGATAGATTCGTTGGTAGTTGCCGTTAGGTTGTGACGTGGCATCGACGGGCCATGAGAAAACAATGATTTCGACGATACTGTGATCGCCGCTCTGATCGAATTCGCAACACCGATTCTCCCAAGAAAGCTACCGTGAGAGATAGGACGAAGGACGATGCTCGATCGTTCCTCGGTAGACATAACCCCGCTTGGTTCATTACGGTCGATCAGTTTTTGCGGTAAGTCGTGGTCCACCGAACATAGGAGTCAGAGCCGTGGTGTCCGTGGGACATCTGCCGTCGAACCGCACGCTGCAAACGTACTCGCGTCTCGTAACTATAACTTACGGAGTGAATCGATCCATCGAAACTTCGTGGGTGGGGGTAAAAGTGGCCCGGTTGAAATTTCATCGGGACCAGAAGAGGCTGGCTGGCTCTCGAAAGGATTTTTCTGCTTCCCTTTCGTTCACCCTCGCTCATGCGTCCTCGTGATTCACCACTACACCTTTTTTTCTTTTATACTTATCTTCTCATTGGAAATTGAGCGTTAAAAATTCAATATCGATCGTCTATAAACGACTCGTAGCTCGGTCGAAAATTATTCGTGGCCTTCTACGCCAATTTAATGACATTGGTTTTCGCATCCTCCTTGTTTAATTCTCGAGTGCCATTTGAACTCTCAACCAATCGACGGATTTATGTGGCGTCCAACGTACTCTCTGCTCAAAGCGTCGACAGAATTACTGTTAACCGTTAAGACGTACTCTCTTGGTGCAGTTTCGCTCGGTACACCATGTGGACCGTCGTCGTAAAGACATCAAACATCGAAACGTACAAGAAACACGTTAGTTTTTTCTCTCCCACTTTTTTTGCATAATTTCCACTTCCTTTACAAGCATCGATACGAGATACTTTCTTGCGTATCCGGTTCAGTTTGTCTTCTGTTTTGTCTTCAGCGAAGGTTACGTACCCTTCTGATTAAAAGAAAAAAAAAAAAAAAAAAAAAA